>CAUYRH010171526.1:0-27104 GCA_963574655.1 Perodicticus potto | reverse complement strand
TTATTTTATTGAAAAATAATAAAGGGCACTTAAAAATATTTTTTTTACATTTACCCTTCCGGCTCTCCCCCCCCCCCCCCCCCCCCGCCCAGAGTGCTCCTAGTAGGTGTTTTTTAAAGCTATTTGTGTTGAGTTGAAATGAGAGTTGGGAAACAAACTCTCACACTCATGATAGAGGTACCCACAGCTCTCTCCAGGAAATGCTGCCTTAGAATTGTAAGCAAACTCAGAGAACTCCTTACCCAAATCTGCAACATGTAAAGGAAAAGATTGGTCAAGAAATTGCAGTAGGTTGGGTGTGGTGGCTCACGCCTGCCATCCCAGCAATGTGGGGGGGCTGAGGAAGAAGGATCACTTGAGGTCAAGAGTTTCCGGCCAGTCTGGGCAACACAGTGAGACTCTGTCTCTACAGAAAAGTGAAAAAAATTAGCCAGGGGTGGTCGGCATGTTCCTGCAATTGTAGCTGCTCAGGAGGCTGAGGCAGGAGGACCACCTGAGCCCAGGAGTTTGAGGCCGCAATGAGCTGTCATTGTGCCACTGCACTCCAGCCTGGGCAACAGAGCAAGACCCTGTTTTCTTAAAGAAGCACACAAATATATAAATACTTTAAAATTAAAAAAAAGAGATCATGCCTTTCTCTATTAAAGCTATCAACACAGGCCTGAATGTTTGATTTATTTGTCCTGCACGCCAAATTACAAACTCCTCTGGGCAGAGACTTTACAATTCCTCTCTGTGCTCTGGGCCTCACAGAGCCTGGCACGCAGTAGGTGTTTCAGTAAATATCAAATAGCAGGGAAGGGAGAGGGCTAGTGAATACGCGTGGTACGGTACCAGAACTTTTTTGTCTTTTCTACACTTGTTTCACATATATTTCTGCATCTTGTTGATTTTCTCAATTATATAAAATGTCATGTCGTGAACTAATTTCTTTTCCAAGTTAAACCATTTTCACACAACTAGTAATTACATCTTAGGAACAATGTCCAAACATTATTATTTTTCCTCCCTATCTTTTTTTTTTTTTTTTTGAGACAGAGCCTCTGTCACTCTGGATAGAGTGCTGTGGCATCACAGCTCACAGCAACCTCCAGTTCTTGGGCTCAAGCGAGTCTCCTGCCTCCGCCTCCCAAGTAGCTGGGACTACAGGCGCCTGCCACAATACCCGGCCATTTTTTGGTTGCAGCCGTGATTGTTGTTTGGCGGCCTGGGCTGGATTCGAACCCGCCAGCTCAGGTGTACGTGGCTGGTGCCTTAGCCCGTTAAACCACAGGCGCCAAGCCCCTCCCTATCTTTAAAATGAGAATTATCAGTGGGTAAGTTTAGAATTTAACTGCACGTTTTCCTTTCAACAGAATGAAATTTCTGGCAAATGTGTGGACTTGTAAGCATTCTTGCCATGACCATAGCCAACCTGACCGTAAGAGGCATCTGGGAGACCTCTCACTCGCCTCTCATCCCTGGCTGGCAGCTTCCGTCTGCTCTCACAGCTTTTCCTTTCACTCTGCTTTGTACCTTTCCAACCTAATTTTATATCCAACGATGAAATGAACTGTTATTGGAATTAATGATGTCAATTACTGGACCTTTGAAGCAGCATCTGGTTCACTTCTATCAGGGTATCTTTCATTAACAAGAAGGTTGGAATAATACCCCTTTCATGGTTTTTTTTTTTTTTTTTTTTTTTTGCAGTTTTTGGCTGGGGCTGGGTTTGAACCTGCCACCTCCAGCATATGGGGACGGCGCCCTACTCCTTTGAGCCCTGGGCGCCGCCCTCATGTTTTTTTCTAGATACAAAACTTAAGCAAATCTTGGTACTGAAGATGAACTCTTCCCAACATTCTAATAGTCAAAAGCTGAGTAAGACACCATACTGGCATTCTGGAAAATATTTAAATGATTCCCTTCTGGTTATTTTAGCAATAATGGAATTCAGCTCAGGAAGTTTATGTTAAATTCAATCTCACTGGCGTTCTCAGTGAGCTTTTCACCTTGCCTGATGGACGATAAGGAGTCGAGGCCTCTTTGAGCTGAACTGTGTCCTTTTCCACCCTGCCCCCTGCCCCCCGCACGCATTCTAGCTACAGAGCACATTTCATGTAAACGGAGAGTTTCATTTAAGATAGATCACAATCCAATTTGGATTCTTCGTTATCAGATTGGACTTCTCAGGAGAAAAACATGGCAGATAATATTTACAAATATTGACTTTGGGCGAACCCTTTGGAACTTAAAAAAAAGTCTCTTGATTTCTTAATGACAGCTCAGGATTTCAGCCGGGCAGCAGGCTGTTTTAATGTTTATGCTCTGAAGGACAGTTTGCAGGGAGATGCAGAAGTATTATTAGTCAAATTATTATTGGATGGTAAAGGCTTCATGTTGTTTGGCAACAAAGCACGAGTTTTTATCATGACAGCAGATTCAGAAGAGCGGTGGAATTGAGTTACAAATCTTAGCTTTGCACTCACTCCCAATCTTGTGAAGTTGGAACGATAAATTCCCTTCAGCCCTATTTCACTGAATATGCCTTATATTTCTAAAAATGTCTAAGATATTGCTGGACATAGAAGAAATACAGAGAAGTGGAGAGAGAATAGCGTGATCTGTGTGACCCTGGGTGAGTTTTGTCAACTCGTTATTCCTCAAAGTTTCTGATGCTCGAGGATAACACTTTCTGCCTTGTTAGTTCTATAAAGTTGAAATGAAGATTAAATACACCGGTGAAGGTGGAAATCACGTGGAAAATAATTTGTGTTCAATTACTCAATTTAAAGTCTAGAGAAAGACTTGGGAAGTCGGATCTGATTTGAGGTGATATTTCTGCTGAAGTTGACTAGTGAACAGTTGAGCCCTTTTTATTTCACTCCATTTAATTGCATCAGGGAATGTGCAAACTCAGACTGTTGCTTGGGGATTTTCTTTCCCATTTCTTATTGAAGAAAGCTCCATCTTGAGTCACGTTGTCTTGGGAAACTTGACTGTTACAGGAAACTTGGTTAAGCCGGGCGTTAATGCTTGGTGGTAGATGGACGCCATGATCATTCATCTCTACACAGGGACGGGAAGGCCTGCAGCAAAGGCCCCCCATATATATGTATGTGTGTGTGTATCTACACATGTACCCACACAAAGACACACACATATACATATGTTCGTATCCATTCATATCCATCTTCATATATTAAATTTTACTCAAAGATATTGAAAACCTTAAAATTCTCAGATTAAAACAAGTAGGGGTGTAGCTCAAACCAGACAACCAGATTCATGTATGATTTTAAGATAAAATACAAAAATTTAAATGAATTTCAGGCCTTTTGCAGGATGCCGTAGTTGTGTCTCCACAGCTCCCAAGGGCACAGGTAAATTCATTCTGCCATTAAGGTCCCTTCAAAAAAAATATTTCCCCAACACTGTAGACAGAATTAACCTCTTCAAAGCAATCTGCTCATAGACAAGGTCTTAGAAGCCACATTTTAGTAAAATGTGAACTCGTGAGCTCTATCAATTTTAGTGGCAAGTTGCAGGTATCCACAGACATCGGAGTAAGTTGCAGAGAAGCAGAGGTGCAGGCGCAGAAATGTAACAAGACAGAGATGGGGAGGGGGCGTGAGATGGCGGAGGAAGGGGAGCATGCAGTTCTCTCCAGCCACATTCATCTGGACAATCGTTTGGCCCTTCTTTGCCCAAACATTCTAGAATGAGATTAGCCCCTCCTAAGTAGACTTTGGAATTTTTGTAGCGGGCAGTCTTGGTGGGATACATCTATTGAAAGAGGTGCCCTAAGGTGAAACGGCATGTCATGGATGTGTTTTTACTGCTCACAAAATGGGATGGGTAGATAGAAAGAAGGGTGGAACTGAGGAGAGGCTGAGATGATGAAGCTCTTTGTCTGGGGGCTATTTTGAGGCGCCTGGGTATTTGGACACTTTGGTGCTCTCTGGGGAGGTTCAATGCTGTGGGCAGTGGATTAAAACCTTGCTAGGTCAGAGAAGCTGCCTGGTATGAGCTAAAATCTCACAGACTTGCTCTGCATCCCAGGCTCGTCCAGCCAGGATCTCCGGACAGAGGCCCTGAAATACATATTTTCATCAAGCTTTCGGGATGTTCCTTGAATCAGAAGAAAATGGGCAATGCTAATTTAGTATCTGTATTTTGAACCAGACAGACCCGAGAAAGAATCTCCCGTACAGCTGCCAGTGTGTTAGTTGGTGTGTCTACAGAACGGAATCCTGAGAATCCCCTTCCCATAGGGCTGAACCAAGCCATAAAAAGCATCCTGACTGCTCTACCTAACACAAAATAGATGCCTTGCATTGTATTTAATGCGATGCACTTTTGTTCCCCTCCCCACACCTCCCCATCCAGGGACCCGATATTTATTTCCTATTTCCCTTTCCATCCTGGCCGGCAGTGCGTTTGGAAGAGTAAGGCAGGTGAAGTGGACATGGTCTGAGTTCATTAGAATTTTGCGTCCTTTTTTCTTTGTGTCCCACCCTCAGAGGGGTTGTTTTGAGAAGCACTAAACATTTTTATAGTAGAATCTTCATTGTAATCTCTCTCACTGTAACCACCTTCACTACATCTCTCAAAATAAAACCAGCTGAAAAACTCACACCCAAAAGAAAAGCCTCCACCTACTCCAAGCCCCATACTGTGTCTCCACATTCCATTACAAAAGACTCAAGCTGAAAGAGGAGAAACACCAGCCTTGGAGAGAAATGCAGCGAGCAGGATGGATATTTACATAGTAATGGAATAAGTGGATACAGTTATTCCATTGGCAAAGCCATTGCTTGACCATAAAAAGACTGTTCATTCAACATACACTCCATAAATACTGCTGAAAACCAGTGTGTAGCTGGCAATGCGGGATGCCAGAGAGAGACAGGGTTCCTGACTTTAAGGATTTCACTAATTAGTAGGGGATACAGATGTGTAAAGGGAAATATGTGATAGGAATATATTACATTATGGGATGAGTCGTTTTAACAATTCCCCCTTTCTGTGGGTTCATACTATCTTACGTTAACTTCTAGGCAACTTTGGGACCACAACTCCTCTGTTTAGATATATTACAATAACAATCAACATTGTTTGCATTTATTTCAACAATACCATTAAAACCAAGTAACAACTCATATTTCTAGTGTTGCACGTGAAAATGGGTAATGGGTATTAACTTGCTTTGCCAGTATATTTCACACAGCAGCCTCTGTTATTAACTCACTACTCTATGCCAGCCCTAGTAAATACTTGTTCATAAATAGATTGCCATGGTCTTCTATCCCCCAAGGGAAAAGAGGGGATTAACATTTATTGAACATCAACTAGGTGCCAAGTTCATTACACTAGTTTTCCATACTCAGGGCTACAGCAAGTGTCTTCTAAGGACTTAGGAATAAGGGAAATAAGATTACCTTCTGAAGGTGGGGCTACAAAGTCAGCACCTGAGAAAGGAAATTAGCTAGCCCTGAAGGAATCAGACTAAAATAACAGAGCAGAAACATCTCAAGCGGTTTTCCAATCTGGAGGTCCCTCTAGCTTTAGCAAAGTCTGGTCTACACCTGCAGAATAAGGCTGTCATCGACAATGGTACGAATAAACTTACCAACTGAGGCTTGTCAGAATGTTTGTAGCGAGTATATTCAATATAGATGAATTTAGATAAAGACAGGGTCAATTATGATTTAGCTCCAGCTGGGAGATAAGACATTTTGGTCAGCACAGGTTGGGTAGGTCATTCTCAACTTGCAAGGTCTTCCTTATTTTGCAGACATCCAGAAAGTACATTTCCTCAACATCACTGCATTCCTATAGTCTTGAGTTTGTATTTGCCTAAGTAAACTTCTGATGAGGACGTAGCTTTAAGAAGAGTAAGGACAGAGAGCATGCATTTGAAGATTTCAAATAACCTGATTCCTAGGATTTATTTTTCCTTTATTAAAAATGTTACATTGGCATCTACCCCTTAGGTTTGAAATAAGATTGTTTCAGCATCCCAAGTTGTGCTTAGGGAAGAGTTTAATAATCTTTCTGATATTTCTGTGAGTTCTTCATGCTGGGGTAGAGGGGAAGTTGACATTCTTGGGGTTACCTTTGGCTTTACTTTGCTAAGTTAAGTCCTTGACACTCTCTTGGTATACCATACTTGAAAATAGCATCCATTGAAGAATCTGGATGGTGTATTCAAGACAAGAACTACATGTGGGCCGCCTAGGCAATGGCTTTTATTGGGACAATAGTACCCTTACTAAAAATATAGGCTGATATATATCTTGAATACTTGGTACAGGCCAGGCACTATTCTAAGCAATTTACAGGTATTAAGCCTTTTCCGTTTTGTGACAGTCTTCTGAAGTACACATTGCTATCATTCTTCTTCTGCAGAGGAGAAAACTGAGGTTCAGCTCAGAGAGGTTAAGGGGTTTGGCCAGTGCACCTCCTGCACGTGGCAGGGCCAGGAGTGTCCCAGTCACTGCCCGATACCACCTTCTATTGGGATAGTTCCATACAGCTTATGGGTTTCCAGCAAAACACATGGTATAAGATATTATTCTGTTTTTATTTATTTAGTATGTGGACCTCATATCTAAATTGATCTTTTTCTTTTGAAATGTGCCTGTATTTCTGCCTTGTACACTGAGGCTTGGTCTGCCTAGATGAAATTCAAAGGCAACACATCTCATGAACTGTGAGCTGAGTCAGGAAATCAGGTCTCCTTCACCCAGAGCTGCCCCTCTGCTTGGGATTGAAACGCACCCGAGGAATACGCTCTGCACCAAAGGGAAAAGTTGCTTTTGTCCCTAACCTGTAGTGACTTCCATTTCTCATCATCAGAAACGATCATTTTCAGGACTTGAGATTTCACAAGCTACTAGCTTCACTTATAATCCCCATTATCACAAGAGAGAGTAGCACAGTGCTAGTTATTAATAATACTGCTGCTATTTATTACATTGGAATGGCACTATAGAGTCCGTAAGATATTTTAGCAAACATTCTCATTTAATCCTTGCCCTGAACTAAACTGCAAAGCTGGGTTGATTCTTCCAGAAACAGCCTGCAAACAAACATCCAATTTAAACAAGTATTTAGTGCTAACAAATATCCCTAGTTCCAGGTAGTCACTCAGGTCCATCTTCCCCCTTCCACCTCCCAGGATTGTCTGTGGATTGATTTTACCTTTTTAGTGCCCAGTTTATCTCCATCTCTTTCCCATCCAAAAATGTCTCTTTCCTGGCATCTGCGTACAGTTTAGCCTCCACTCTGCTGTGTGGAGACCTCACTCTTGGACTCACTCTTCTAAGATACTCGGTATCTTGGAATCTCATATATCTCAAGAATAAAGTACCCAATCCAGGCACCGTTTGTCCCAAAGCAGGTGTTCAGTCAGGTCGCCTGGGCTCTGGGCCAGCCTGTGAGGTCAGGGCTTACATACCCAAAGGTGAAGAGACAGGCCGAGAGAGCCCATCCCACTTGTTTGGGATTGTGGGGAGCCTGCTCATAGTCTCTCAAAATTCATTTATTTCATTATTTTCTGTTATGCAACTTGTGATTTTGTAGCCAGGCACGTGAACTGAAATAAGACCCAGCCTCCCCCGCAGTCAGTTGCAGTTCACATGGCCAAGTCCCTGGGAATGGGCTGTAAGTGGCAGGTGGACGTGGTTACATGGAGGACAGTCATCCTGCGCCCTCTGTCTCCTTCCTTCTTCATTGCTTCCTTCCGAGGGCTGGGATGTGGGCAGGATGGCTGGAGTCCAGGCAACTACCTTAAGACCTGAGGGAGAAGCCACACATGGAGGATGCATAAAACAGTGGTGCAAATGTCCCTTACGCTGAAATACCATGGACAGTCTTTCACTGAGTCCTTTCTGCAACCTGGCTGAGGTTTTACCCAACAGAGCAGAAGGAGCTGGGTCATTTCCAATCAGGTGGTCGACTGGTGGCCAGGGGATGGGATACTTCTGGACTCCTTCATACTGGAGATAAATAGACTTCTATCTTGTTTGGGCCACTATTATTTTAGGGTTTTTGTCTCTCAGAGTTGACCTAACTCTTAATTGATGTGCAATCACATGCTAGAGTAGAGCTGGGCTTACTCAGTTCTTTTGAGTCCAAGTTATTTTTATTTGACAGCAAGTGGCACCCCATGTCGAACAGTTGGATGAAAATATTTCAGATTGTATATGAAGCCACCACATTGTACCCCATGATTACACTAATGTACACAGCTGTGATTTAATTTAAAAAAAAGAAAAAGATGAAGTTAGGAAACAGGTAAGAGAGCTCTTTGTAACCTGTAAGGTCTCATTTACATGGGAGCAGAAGCAACATTTTGCATTTATGGAGAACTGTGGAAAAGTACTTAATGTCTCAGTCTGCTTGTGTTTGTTGAACAGGTAGGGGGGAAAAAAGAAAAAGTAAAAAAGCCATGTTGTGCTGAAGACCTGGATTCCAAATGAACCAGAAACTCTTTTGGTTGATTCCTGAGCACAAGATGCCTTTCACATGGGGAGGATGAGTAACTGAGCATCCCAGACCCCTCTGACCAGCTGTGGTTTAAAGCTGCCCAAACTTTTGTGTAAATACACCTACAGCTTAAGTAAAATAGGAAGGGTTGGGGATCGGAATTGCCCTCATTGGGATATTCTCTGAGTACGACATCTGCTCACGAAGGAAATTGTATTAGAAGAAGTCAAATTCCTAGTGTTGGAATTCGAGTTGCTCCAGGAGCGAGTGGCCAGGTTTTCAGAACTCTGTTTGCTTTATGGAGAGCACTGGGGCGGTCTTAGCTGGCCAGAAGTCTCTCACCAAAGACACGTTTTCACACAGCACTTTTCATACTTTCTGCCTCGAGCCAGGCTCAAATACCAAGTAGTCTCTTGGGGGTATTTTTGGAAGTTTGAGCTTTTTCCTTTTGCAACTGGCAAGGAGCAACCAAAGGCTGTGCCTAGAAGGGTCGCTTAGGCCCTGAGTACTTTACTTTGCTGGGCAGCTTGGAAAGGGGTTGGGTTGCGTCTCAGGGCAAACCACTGTTCTGGAATATGCTGGACCTGTTTTCAGCCCTCATTGCATAACTCAGGACTGGTGATACCCACATGTGAAAAGATGGGGGAAAATACAGACATCACACAGGAGAAAGGCCGAGGACTGCAGGGACGTAGAGGAGAGGGGAAGGCGTGACAACCGTGATGGTATCCACCACGCAGCACGTATGTGTGCCAAGCTTGGTGTGAGCACTGTGCATGTGTTGTTTGATTAATCTTCTTAAAGATGCTGTGGGCCAGGGAGACACTAAAAATATTCCACAGCAAGTAGAACATGGCATCAGTGGGTGAGAACAGACTCAGCCTCAGCTCTGGGTCTGGGTCCTGGGAGCACCAGTCTCCTCTAACTTTCTCTTTCTTCTTTTTTACCTTCCCTCACTTTCTAATGAAGGATTTTGGAGAACGACAGGGTGGTTCTCCCACACATGGGCTGTACTAGCAAGGTATCTAAACTGTGATTTTGAAATAAAGACTATGAAATTAAGTTAAAGTGAGCTGGTCTAAAAGGGCAGGGTAAAAGCCAAAAGGAATTCTCAATGATTATTTATACAGGCAGTTCTCAAATTCTTTGATCTTAAGATTCCTTTTAGTTTCCGAAACTATCAAGAGACCCCCCCAAGAGATGTTATTTATATTTATTTATGATATAGTAAAACTAATCATGTTTTAAAAGTTTATTAACACACTTAAAATATGAATAACAAATTATAAAATGCAAACAGGACAAATTATAAAATGCAAATTTTTATTAAAATCACTACATTTTTAAAAAACAAAAACTATTCAATAAGAAGCATCTTAATGTTTTACGTTGTTGCAAAGCCTTTATTTTTATTTTTTTCTTTGCAAATCTTTTAAATCCTGTGTTTAATAGGAAGCAGTTCTGCCCCTATCTGCTGTGAATTCAGTCAGTGTAATACAGTGTTTTGGTTGATGTGTAGGTAGAAAATTCAGTCTACTTCAATTCAAATATAGATATGTGGTTGGCAAATAAAAGGGAATGTTATTATCAGCTTTTCAAGTACTTGTGAATATTCTTTGATACTGCATCAAAACTTACCGAGGATCATTTCTAAAAGGTCGGTTTCGATGTATGACCCAAAACAACATTGTTAAGCCTTTGATTTTCTAATACATTACAATCCATTTTTTAACCTTTTCAGTTAACCTTTTATCTATGTGTGATTTTGTAACATTGTGCAATGGTTGTTCAAGAAAGCCATTACTTAGTTCATTGAAATATTCAGATCTTCTAAATTAATATTAACATTCGTATCTGTGAATATTATCACCCGTCTCCTTAGAAAAGTCTCTTAAGTACTGGGAGGCTACCAATCTCACAGCAGAGGATACAAGGTTTCCCAAATTTTAATTTTCACTTGCAAGCTTGAATTCTATTATTGACAACAGCTATCATCATTTGTTTTCTTTCACTTGACAGCTTCACTTAATTCACTTTCAAGAAAATGTTTACCGAATACCCAAGTGTGATTGAACACAGTAGTCAGTTGTGCTTTCAAATAAAAATGGTATTCCATGAAAAACAAAAATCTAAAGTCCTCGAGAAGGCAGCAGTCCTCTCGCCACGGGAACAACCGTGCCAGTGTTGGTCCTTGGAGGCGGCCCTCGGACTCAGTTCTGTAGCTGGAGTGCTCTGTGCCTGCTTCACACTTTACCACATGAAATACTGAGACACAGTTTGTAATCTAGAATTGAGATCCTTACTGATTTTTAGTGCTATATTAAGGATATTCTTAAGTGAAACTGGCATCCTTTTCCTTGTCTTTTAAAAGTTTTCTGCAAAAGTATCATGGTGAAGGATGGCTATTCAAATCTATGGCTGAGATACCAACTCACTCTTCCAATTTGCAGCCATGTCTTTAATTTCGCCAGTTACTGTGTCATTGGAAAGTTGCAGGTGGCTGTGCTGTGACTTCTTGTGTTAACGTCTCATACAGCAGGGATTTGTCAATGTCAACTCTGCGTGGTTTTGTTACACCATTAGCTATTGAATAGCCTTCTGCAGCCAGTGCAATATGTATAATTTATACTGTAAGATGTTTCAATGGCATTTTCATTTTAGTTAGAAAAGCTAAAACAGGGCGGCGCCTGCAGCTCAGTGGGTAGGGTGCTGGCCCCACATACCGAGGGTGACGGGTTTGAACCTGGCCCTGGCCAACTGCAACAAAAAATAGCTGGGCATTGTGGTGGGAGCCTGTAGTCCCATCTACTCGGGAGGCTGAGGCAAGAGAATTTCGCCTAAGCCCAGGAGTTAGAGGTTGCTGTGAGCTGTGTGACGCCACGGCACTCTACCGAGAGTGATAAAGTGAGACTCTGTCTTTTAACAAAAAGAAAAACTAAAACAAACACTTGTTTGCTTAAAGAGCTCTTTGTGTCCTTATTTAAATATTCAATTTTCTTTCCTTAAACAGAATTATTGATCTCAAAATGTCGCTTGAATTTAACCAGCACATTGGTACTATTAAAAAATGGTGTGCTGCCTATGATACAATAAAGTAAAATACCTTTTTCATAGTATCACTTTATATTGATAGACCTTTTAATGTAATTTCTTCATATTGCAGTTTTCTCTGCTTTCTTTGGTGAGGATTTCACGTTTTTATTGGTCAGAGAATTTTTTGAAATGTCATTTTAACCTGTTCAACATGTTTAGATGTAGACAGTGCAGCTATGGGTTAAGAGAGCAAATCTTTTAATCCCCCCCCCTTTTTTTTTGAGACAGAGTCTCAAGCTGTTGCCTTGGGTAGAGTGCTGTGGTGTCACGGCTCACAGCAACCTCAAAGTCCTGGGCTTAAGTGATTGTCTTGCCTCAGCCTCCCAAGTAGCTGGGACCACAGGTGCCCCCTACAACACTATTTTGCTATTGTTGGGGCAGTTGTCATTGTTGCTTTAGCTGGCCCAGGCTGGGTTTGAACCCACCAGCCTTGGTGTATGTGGCCTACACTCTACCCACTGAGCTACAGGCACTGCCCTTAATTTCCCTTTTTTAAGTCAATGATTTATCCTAGAATACAAATGTAAGTAGATACAAAAACTTAAAGTTGAGTTGAGGTACCTCCATGCAATTTTCCAAATAGGTTGCACTAGTTTTCAGTCCCCACCTACAATGTACTAAGAGTTTCTTTCCCTCCACATCCACACCAGCACCTGTTGTTTGGGGGCCTTTTAATATTAGCCATTCTCAGGGGAGTTAGGTGATATTTCATGGTGGTTTTGATTTGCATTTCCCTAATGATTAGAGATGTTGAGCATTCTGCTTGAGTTTGTTGGCTGTTAGTTTATCTTCATTTGAAAAGTTTCTGTTTGTGTCTTTTTCCCACTTTCTAATGAGGTTATTTGGTTGTTTCCTGTTGACTTGCTTGAGTTCTTTGCAGATTCTGGTTATCAGCCCGTTATCAGATGTTCAGCATGTCAATACTTTCTCCCGTTCTGTGGGTTGTCTATTTGCTCTTTTGATGGTGTCCTTGGCTGCACAGGAGAAGCTTTTTAATCTGATCAGGTCCCATTTATTTGTTTTCGATATTGTTGTGATTGCTTTTGGTCTCTTCTTCATGAATTCTTTGCCTAGGCTGGTATCTGTAAGAGTTTTGCCAACCTTTTCTTTTTGAGGATTGCTATAGTTTCCTGACTTAGATTTAAGACTTTTATCCATTGCGAGTTAATTTTTGTGAGTGGTGAAAGATACAGATCCTGTTTTGGTCTTTTACATGTGGCTATCCAGTTTCCCCAGCACTGTTTATTGAACAGGGATTCAGCAGTTCAATGTTTTTATCTGTTTTGTCAAAACTCACATGGAAATATCAGGATGATTTTATCTCTGGTTCTCCTAGGGGTCTGTGTCTCTGTTTTTGTGCCAGTACCATGCTGCTTTGGTTACTCCACCCTTGTAGCATAGCTTGAAGCTGGTAAAGAGATGACTTCTACTTTGCTGTGATAACATAAAATTGCCTTGGCTATTTGGGGTCTTTTCTATTTCCATAGAAAGTGTAGAACTATTTTTTCTAGATATGAAAAAAATGGTATAGTGATTTAATGGGAATTGCAGTGAATCTGTAAATTACTTTGGTTAGTATAGCCATTTTAACAATGTTGATTCTGTCGATCCATAAATATGGTACATTTTTCCATCTGTTTACATCCTCTGAAATTTCTTTTTTAGTTGTAAACATGATCTTTTGACAATGAGGCTACGGAGATTATATAGCAGGTGTAACCCAGGACAGTTAAAGAGAGCACAGGAGAAATTCAAAGGATAAATTTGAAATTTTATCTGAAATTATATCTGAAAATGCACAAATGTATCTTCTAGTCCAACCATATCAGAAATTTCTAGAGAATATAATACGCAAATGCACAGAATTAGCCAGCAGGGTGGTGATGATATTACCACACATCTTGAAGATTCTGGGAAAGAACACTATATAGTTATCAAAAATAAGGAACTCTTAATATTACTAAAAATAATAGTTTTAACCTTACAGATTATGTGAAGGAATCTTATGGACCTTGGGGACTACACTTTGAGAACTCCTGGTTGAGAGTATCTTTAGTATTTAAGGTTGAAATATGAAATATTTTTATAGATTGCAAGAAGGATGATATATAAATGTGTCAGTGTTATGAGTTGTATTTTTATACCCCCCAAAGATAAGTTGAACCCCAGTAGGTCAGAATGTGAATTATTTGGAAATATGGTCATTGCAGATGTAATTAGTTAAGAGAAGGCCTTACCACAATAGCATGGGACTACTCCAATAATTGGTGTCTTCATAATAAAAGGAAAGAGTCACACTTGGAGAAGACAGACAGGTGACCATGGTGGCAGAGATCAGAATGCTTCAGCTGCAAGCCAGAAATGCTGTAATTGTTGGCCACCACCAGGAGCTGGGAGTGAGGGACGGAACGTGCCCCTTGGATCCCTCAGGAGGAACCAACTGACCTCACTACCTAAATTTTAGCCTTCTAGCCTCCAAAACTCCGGGAAAATAAATATCTGTAGTTATAACTAACCCAGTTTGCACCACTTTGTTATAACAACCCTAGGAAACTAACAGTCAGAACACAGTTAACTTATTGTTGGTGAGACAGAAGTTAAGTGTCTGGAAATCCATCCTCGTTAACTATCAACTATAATATTCCCCCAACAATGTTACCATTGCAGCACCCTGGGAAATTGTTTTACCCTTTGGGTTCTGGGGCCATTTTAAAGAAGTGCTGTTCATTCACAGAAACCTAAAGTAGTATACTGATGTCCTGATGCCTGGCACATGTTTTGCTGTAGCTTCCTTTCAAAGTGGATAGCCTGAATAATGCTTAGGGTGGAAAGAAAAAGAAAAATTAATCATCATCCTCATACAGAGAGCTTCATCCTAAACTCAGATGGGCTTGCCTCTGGAGATCTCTTTTTAACATTCTCCTTATTTTATGACATTGAGTTCAGCACTTTGGGGTTTGGTTTTCTCCTGTGTTCAACATTCATTGATTATATTAAAATTTCCTGGATACTAACTACTCCTATAGGGAAAAATGAAAGGAAATTAGAAAAACTGAGCTGCAGTCTGTCACAAGTTGGCTCTGTTTAATAAATAAGAAATATCAGATGACAGAGAAGACAATTCCACTGATTGATACTGGACCACAAGGAGCAAATAAATACTAACCAGAACAGCTTTGACTTCTAATTCCTATTGCTTTAACTTGCAGCCTCACCTCCCTCCCTGAAAAACAACCTTATTTCTGTCCAAGCTGTCTTCAGCATGAGACCTCCCAATGCCTTTAGCTTCAGAGCTTAGGAGCTTCTCCCCAAAACATTGCCTCATGCCTTTCGCCGACATGTTTAACTAACTCATGGTCACTACATGTGGGTTACCCTGGTGTTACTCTTTCGGTACAGACACAAACCATTTTGCCACAATTAATGTTTTGGTCAACAATATGCAGACTTAAAGCCCTGAGTTATATGACTAGGCAAATAAAACCAGACCACAAAATTTGGTCTCTTCTGGTTGGCTCTGATTCACCCAGCTGGGCAAGCCAGCTGTCTTGCTGTTTTCCCAACAACCCAAGGAAAATCAGACTGTCATATTCTACTTCTTTGTCTCTTTATACAGTGGCAGAGTCAGTCTGTTGAAATTGTGGAGCTCAAATATTTAATTTGTGTAATGCAGTGGAACAATTTCAACAGGTAGAGATTAGTCAAGTACCCAAACTGAAAAACATTCACACATCACTTAGAGAAGTGTGAGGTTCTGGCCATTATCGCAGGAAGGGAACAGTTTGGGAATCCATGATATGTACAGATTCCAAGAAATGAAATATAATAGCTCTCTTTTTATTTTCAGAGGAGCTCAAACTGAAAACTAGAAATTATTGATTTTATGAATATATTTCCTTAAATGATTTAGAAAGCTCTGTTTATTCATTTACCGACAGTGTTTAGAATATATAGTAGCCAGTGTGTCTGCAGATATATTTATGTTGGGCTGTTTGGCTTGGCTTCACCTCTGTAATAATTTACAACAGTTTCAATGTAAACCTACCACTGCACAGGTCAAAAAGGTTCTGGATTTTAACCATCGTCATGTAGATAACTCCCCCGCACTGGTTCCCACCAGAGTTTCAGCTCATCCCTCGCTATCAAGCCTGAGGAAATTTTTCACTTAGGAGAATTTAAATATTAAAGAATTTTAATACATTTTCTTCTCCAACTTGTACAAATAATCAACACCTTGGATCCCATAATGGCATAAATGTATGTATGATCTATGTACACATGACTTAATTATAATGTCTTCATATAGTGATTAAAAGGCCATGAAGGCTATGTTAAATAGTTCAATGAAAATATTTCAGATTGTATATGAAGTTAGCACATTGTGCCCCATGATTGCACCAATGTACACAATTATGATTTAATAAAAATTAAAAATAAAATAAAATAAAATAAAATGATATTTTAAATTTTTTGCCAGTTTAAAGGGGAAGTAATTTTTTGCATTAGTTTGCACATTAAAAGTTTGTATTTCTTTTTCAAATTTATTTTTATCTATTTTGATTTTGTATTACGTTACACATTTATCCACTGATATGGTGATATTTTTCTTATTGGGTAGTAAACCCTTTATATATTAAAGATATTAACTCTTTGTCAAATGTCTCAGCCCTGAAAGGGCTGAAAATATGATGGTGGCAAATTATATAAGATTGAAAAATTGTACACGCACATGTGGACAGAAGTAGAAGAAAGATTAAATAAATTTGGACATTTCAGATGAATGTAAAAAAATAACAATCAAATGTCTTTCTTTCAAACAGTAATTTTGGTGCAAGTTCACATAGGCTATATTTATACAATAAAATAAAATCAATTTTTATTTGAATAACAAAAGCATCCAGTTCAGATAATAAATTGAGAATTTCTGAATGTTATGTAATGTGAAAGACTTTGTGTTGGTGAAGAGAGCAGAGTGGGTGGAGTATCTACATTTTTTTACACCAATTATCACAACCTTGGAGACAAACTGAAAATTAAGCTCGTGGATAAGATTGCCAAAAAAAATAATTTTGACTCAGGTTTGCAATATATGGACAATGTCATAAAAGAAAATAAGAGTTTGAAGTTTAACTTCTGTGAGAGACAGTGTTAATATTAAAATAAACATAAATAATTAAGCAAAAGACCATTTTTCCCCAGCATTTTATTTCTTGGTAATATTGGCACATTTTGGAAAAATTTAACTACTTTTTACAACACCTAATGATAGGTGGTTATACTGTAATATTGACCCATGTATTTTTCCCCAAACCTTTTCTGTCATTTATTTGCCCACATAACTTCAAAGAAGAAAAATATCTGTTTTTATAAAGTAATTCTGTTCTTCTGACTATCTGACTTAAAGAACAAACCATTGCAGATACAAACCCAATGCAAATAAAGAATTATGGAAGATCCCTTGATTAGATCTCAGAAATTTCCCCCTGGTTTTTCTTTTAATTACTAAAGATAGTGGTCTGTTTTGCTTATTAATAGACACTCATTTCTTGAATCCAATTATGCTATTTGTAGATAGGTTTTTCAAAATTATTTGAGCAATTTGGTTAAATACACACAGACCCCAGATTTATCTGATTTGATACTCCTATCATTTTTGTAACTTATGATTTCTAATGTTCATTTAAAAGAAAAGAACTCAGAAGAACTATTCCACTTATTATCTAGCTCAGTGGTGCAATGCTGGCTGAACATTAGAATCACCCTTAAGTGACTTTTAAAACACACCTAATAGTAAGGCTCCACTCCAGACAAATTAAATCCAGACTCTCTGGAGGTGGGCAAAGACCTTTAAGATTTCCCCCAAGTGATTCAAATGTGCACCGAGACTTGAGATTCTCAAATTATAGCACCTTCATTGACAAGCTAAGAAAGCCAATCAAATCCACTATTTAACTTTGAAAACAAAAAAGAGAAAGTAAAAACAAGAGGCTTATAAAATAAGGTGTGGTAGACACTCACCTGGTGAGAACAATGGAAGGTTATTTGGCACACCTCCACGAGTGAAGGGCTTGCCCACAACTTAGACTTTACCCAACAAATACAAACAATGTAACCTAATCACATGGACCCTTACATTAATCTGAAATAAAAAATAAACTAAAAAAGAAAAAGTATATTTTGTTTCAGTGAATACTCTTAATTACTAAAAATTTGGGTGACAAATTCCTGTCGAATGGCATAAAGGAATAATAATATGTGCTTCAACCTGTGGTAGATTAATTTTGAGAGATCTGTTCTATTTTGAGAATCACTGTAATTTTCTTGGTAGAACCTAATGCTTTATTTATGTTTTCCTGGACATACCACACAAGGTTTGGAAACTGCTCAGGCTGAGGTTGGAGTAGTATTTGGTATGTGTACGCACGTATCAGCTGAGTCCTGGGAATTAGCTCCAAATTCCAAATAATGTTTTATTTGTACTTTATTTGACACTCAAGATACTTGGTCATTGATGAATCCTCATATAAGCAGAAGAGATCCCTAAATAATCTATTTGTCTAATGTATCATCTGACTGATCAACTTTCCAATGATAGCACTTTCATAGATTTTCAAGGTTCACACAATGATTTTCACTGTTCACACCAATGCAGTAATCTCCAAGTAGGTGAGTGTTAACAACACACAGGAGAGCATACTCCCTGCCTGAGATAGATGAGTTCTGAGTTGAGTTACTCAGGAGAAAATTAAATTCTAGTAGAAACAATTATTCCTGCCATATATATTCTGTCTTGTGAGCTCAGCAACTCTTTTATTCTGCAATGATTCTATAACCCACTTCCCTTTCCATAGGCTTAATTGTGAAAGTCATGCTGGGGAATGAGATATAAACAGATCTGCTACTCTTTGCAGCACTTGCTACAGGCAGCCCTATGACCACTGTATTTTATCTTCAGCTTGAGGGTTAGTTGGTTTGTAAGAATAGGATTAGATGTACTTAATTCTGACCTTTCAGATTCAGTTGTTATTAACACAACTTGAGAACTAATCATTCACTAGCTGGCCATGAAACACACACTAAGCAAATTCTTCTCCTGTTTTCTTATTCCTTCTCTTTGCAGATTTTTGATAAACATTTAAGGGTTGGCAAGATAACAATTCACCCACCAAGGTGATGATAAAGCTTTTTGTGTTCATTTTATTTTGAGTTTCAGAACCTCTACAGATACCTATGATTCTAGTCTTATAAATCAAGCATCCTGTTCCTCTGTGTTTATTCACCAGATGAGAATATAGAAAAGAGAAATGAAGTAACTTGTTCATGGAAGCTGCTTTCATTTTCTGGTTTGAATCAAGGGTAAAAATAAAATTATCAAGAGGAATTGGCCCTTTCTATTCCCTTCAGACATTTTCCCCAAAATATTATGTCTCAAAATGAAGCCTTGATCAATCTGAAAGTGCTGAAAGTTCAAGGTTGTAATCTCAGGCAAGAACTTGGAACCTGGATTGGTATTATCTGCTGATTAAAGGAAGATTTATAGGCTTTGGTAGACAACTGGCTACAGGAACATGGTATACTTGTCTTATAAAAATAAGGCAAAGGTAGGGTTTGCCTGTGGCTCAAAGGAGTAGGGCGCTGGGCCCATATGCCAGAGGTGGCAGGTTCAAACCCAGCCCCGGCCAAAATGCAAAAAAAAAATAAGGCAAAGGTAATTTCATTTTATAAAAATAAAGATACCTAATCCTGGCTCCTGAATGGATGGCCACTTTGTCCAGGAACTCAGTTGGATAAAGAAATAACAAAGAGAAAGATATTCCTACTCCCCAGATTTGGCAGCAATGAACCCATCAAAATAAATGACTTTCCTGCGTTGTAAGCCCCCATCCCGTTTTGGGGAAATACAATTAAAAATATCTTTTTGCCAACCCAGAAGTCTTCTTCACAAAGGTAGTGAGAGCAAAGCTCTTCTTATTGAATAAGCATTAAAACAGAGTGCAACGGACATCATAGGCAAACTGCTAAGAGATTGTAAAGAGAGAGGAAAAACTCTTACCTTTTCTACAGCCAAGCAGGTACACCCGTTATGTATATGTTCTTAAGATAAACAATAATTAAAGTTATCCTCAAGTAAGAAAACTTGACAGCACATGTATTACACATAGTTAATACTAAATTGGCCCAGAATTTGAGGTGAGCATCTGTATCTGGTATACACAAAGGAAAAATAAACTTCTCATTATTTAGAGCCAGAGGTGGTTTTACAACTTGGAGCCAGCCAAGTATCAACTAAAGTTAGGGTCTCCTCTCCCTGGAAACCAGCAGGTAGTGATGCTGTTTTCCTTGGTGCCCAAGTCCTTGAGGAGGACTTTACTGGGTCTGACAAAAAGCTCAACTCGTTTCCAGAGGGATTTATCTATGTTTCAAAGAGAGGAGAATGTACTTACAATTGCTAAATTTCTAAAGCAAATGCTCTAAGAAAAATAAGGGGGAGGAAAATCTTTTAACCCTTATTCAGTAGGGAGAATTAAGCCTCTTATTTTTAATTACCATTCATTCTTAAACTTGGTGGGCAAGTATCAGAACTAAAATTTGAGAGAGTGTGACTCTGAAGTGGCCAATGAAAAGAAAGAGGTCTCACTTGTTTTCTTTTCTAAGAACTCAGTTAAATCTATGGTAAGAGAGGTGGGAGTATCACAATGTGGGTGTCAATAGATTATAGGTGTTTTGTATCGTAATGAGTGGCTTTAAAGCTGAGCAGAAATCAGGAGCGAAAAGGCCCTATAATTCCTCTGTGTGATGGCTTAGGAAGACTATTTCTAGTTTTTCCAGAGAAACAGATTGGGGTTAATAATTATTTGGAAATCAGGGCATAGAGATATGACACGGTTTTAACCCTAGCTTCAAGTTGGTACTCTCCAGAGTCCTTTATACCTTCATTCTTTACCATGGTGCCTTTATAGGGAAACTTCATTACTGAACAGTTAATAGCTTTTGGTTTATGCATAAGAGATTCTGATAGATCTTGTGCTTTTGTACTAAAGTTAATAGTTACATAAATGTGAAAAATACATTTAAAATCTTTCAGAAAGACTAAGGCGAGTGAGTTGCCTGAGCTCACAGGTTTGAGACCAGCCTGAGCCAGAGCGAGACTTCATCTCTAAAAATAGCCAGGAGTTAAAAACAAATAAATATGCAGCATTTAACAATGTTATGGTATACATTTTCTGAAAATGGCTTTTTGTTCTGGATACATGAAGTCTGGGTTTTATATTTATGAGAACATGTATGTAGATCATTTTGCTTTCATTATGCAGGAAAGAGTTTGCATATTTGGTTTTACACTAAAAGGGAATGAAAAAACAATTTGCACAGCACATTGTTTAAAAAAAAAACCAACTGTAACACTGGATTAAAGTTTCACAAGACTACATCACTCATTACCCACAGTTGAATTTGACTCTGTTCAAATTTAAGATTTTCAAAGTCTCTTAAATTCTTTCTTATATTTTCTTACATCTAAAATAAGTGTGTTGTTAATTGGCAAAATGATAAAATGCAAAGCCTTCACTACCAGTGTGCTAGTCTGAAAGGAGGATTTATTTATTTAATAATCCTTGTGTGTCTTAAATGATTAGCTCTGCTCTGCCCGGCTGGTTAGCTCTTTACCTATATACTGAGATTGGCAAAGCAAAGCAAAACCTTCATGAAATGTCTAAAATGATGGCTCTATCTGTCAGAGCATAATACATCATTTCCAACCAGCTGCTAAATGGTGGCACCAAATATTACTTTGATCTGCCTGTGGGTTCAGGAAGAGCTGAGAAAATGTGCTGAAGTTTGCCAGCATGATGTCAGGGTGTTCACTACCTCATCCTCTTCAATCTGATTTCATGATTTATCTAATTATAACATTTTATATTTGAAAGGGAACTTAGAGGGCACTTAGCCCAATTTAATGGTATAATCTTATCTACAGCGTGTATCCTTATATATCTTTTGTTTAAACTTCTCTGGTGACAGTTGACTATCTCACCAAGCAGACTCAATACATGTCTTAGTGTGACTGAGGTAAATTGGAAATGACTTCACTAACAACAAAAACAGGGATAAAACACGGAGTCAACTGGGGTTTTAATTTGGAGCACTGTGGCCTTGGGTGTGATACTTAATCTTTTTGAGCCTCAGTTTCATTTTTTGTGAAATCAACCTATTATGGTGAAAAATATATGTGGAAAGTGCTTAGAATATAAGATACATAATACTTAACAATTGTCAGCCAAATGATGATGATTTATTTAAATTCTTGTAATTTTGACTAGTAAATGTTAGTACTTTCAGGGAAATCAAATTAATGGTGGTTTTTATTTGTTAGACAAGCGAAGGAAGAGATGTAATTGAGTCATTTCCTGCTTTCAATCGAAAGCTTCAGGGAATTCCAGATGATGGAAGCTACAGCTCATTCTTATGTTATGACCATTGGATTTTTTAGGGCCATGACAAATCGAGGTAGTAATGAAGCTACCCCCTTGTCTTAGTGTATTTTTTTTTTGTTTCTTCCTTCTAGTCTACCAAATACACGTTCTCCTAATAAGGCAGAATGTCCCATGTGTCACTGTCCCACTCAACTTCTTAGCTGTACCATGCCCTTTTCACATCGGAACCAATTTAAAGCCACAGCTGTCTCAGACCCTTGCTTATTCACCCCACTGTCTGGCCCAGGCCAGAGCGGAGAGAGTTATGGAATAACAGCTGATCTTTATCCTCCACGAGCCATATTGGAATGCTCCCTTGCCAGCCATGAATTCACACCTGGAAATGAAAAGTTCTGGTCATTTCCTCCACTGGTGTCATTCTATCACATTATTCCATCAGAGTCATGTATAAGAAATAAATTTCTCCTCTTGCTCCCTCTCTTTCGTATAACCTGTCTTCACAGTAGCTAACACCCACCACCAGTCTGTGAAGTTTATCTTATCTGTTCCAGACAGTCTAACCCTATTACATAGGAAGACACTGAGATTGAATGGATAAAGAAATTATTGGAATCACTCTCCAACCACATAGCGACTTTATAAACTCAAGCGAATCAATATATGAAGAAAAAACAAGAGATTCTTTGCAGTCTTTCTTTTGTGATGCTTCACTTTGCAAAAGCTACGACTTAATCGAACAAATCTCTTTTCATTTTGCCTTCTTGTTTTAGATGCCCCAATGCTAAAATAAAGGTAAAGTGGCCACGGAGTAAATGAAGGGTAAAGGGTGTGCCTGGAATATAGGGGTGCTGTTCCTTAAGGCTGCACAAGCTCCTCAAATCCATCTTGACTCCTTGTAGGAGAGCAGACTGCTCAGCTGAGCTCTCAAGAGATTAGAATCTGACGTGAAGTTATAGCTGTGTGTCTTACTATGCCACTCATAGTGCAAAAAGAAATCAGCTACTGAGGGGGGAGAACCCCAAACTTTCCCTATTATGGCATTAACCACTTTTTATATAAGATGTTCTGCTCAAATATTAATATATAATTTTCATGCATTTTTTCCTGAATTTGTTCATCTCAATCAACCTACTATTTTCTCTTATTTTGCAGCAATGAAGTTGGAGCAGAAGCTGAAAACAGGCTGCTGAAGTCGTATGGAATGCCGGTGCTAACCACTTGCTAGATTGAACTTTTGTTTTTTTCAGAATGAGCACTCCCTTTATGGACTGCAATGCAGCAGAAGAACTAAAGTTTGCTGCAGACATAGAGCATCGCAGTACTCCACTCACACCCCGCACAGGGGAGGTTTACCCACCGCTTCTCGCACGACCGTCCAAGCCTTTGATGCCTTCTATTAAGCTGACAGCAATACTAATGTGCCCCTATATTTGGCAGCCCAATAAAGGAGAATCATGAGTAAACAGAAGAACGGCTGTGACTATTATTTACCACTAGTTTTATTTAATGCATACCTTACTAGCTAAATCTAGTTTTATTTCCCCTTTGCTTCACTTTTTTACATGTTAAAAAAACCACAAAACTATTAAAAAGTACTTTTAGGGGACACTAATATGCAGAGATTGACGGGGGAGCTCGCAGACGTGAGAAAGTTGGCATTTCTTCCACCACGCG
Source organism: Perodicticus potto (assembly GCA_963574655.1). Classification (NCBI taxonomy): domain Eukaryota; kingdom Metazoa; phylum Chordata; class Mammalia; order Primates; family Lorisidae; genus Perodicticus; species Perodicticus potto. Next base: position 3,432 of record CAUYRH010171526.1, on the reverse strand, counting down.
CTGACTTCCTGTGCTGCTGGGGAGACTGTGCCGAGCACAGCTTGTCAGGATGAGCCCCTGACCCCGGAGGGTCTCGGATCCCACTCTCTCTCTGCCGCCGCCACTGATTCTAGCGAAGGTTACTCCAGAATCAGTTTGTACCTATAACCTCAGAGGAACAGAGATGACAGAGGAACCTGCAGTGTGCTGACAGTCCTGGGAGCCCCCGGAGGCATGCCCTGAGGCCGCCACGTGGGCCGTGTTCACACTGCTTCCCAGTGCCCTCCCCAGCAGTCTGTCCGGGCCTCCTGTACCTGGTTTCCTCCTCCCGCCCCTCGGAGTAGCCCAGAACAACACCCATTAAGGAAGGACCCACGGCAGTTCCGGACAGTGGACTCTTGATGGCAAAGGAGCTTTGTAAAGGCTGCTCTCCTCACCCCTCCGGTGGAGCCCATCATCTTCTGGAGGCAGTTCTAAGCCACAGCTCCTCAATTCACTGTTTTATCACCCCAATATCAGGGCAAATCAGGGAGAGCTGGCTACAGGAGAGCAACTGGGCTCCCTTATCCTCCAACAGCTATTTCAGAGTGGTCTGTTATCAGGCATCAATTGGCAATAGGAAATTCAAAGTTCTCATGGCCTCCTCCATTGGTTTTAGAGGAGTGAAGGAGCCTCTCTAAGTCTCCCTACTCATCTCTCCTCCCCCAAACAAACAAAAACATGTCCCCACCAACCTGCTAACTTATGCAAAACCTCCCTTTAGATGACTAATAATGATCTCCAACATGCACTGAGCTCTGGTCATGAGCCAGGAACCACAGCAAGTGCTTTATGTGAACTGAATTTAACCTTCACATTGAGCCTGGGAGGTAAGAAATATTATCCACATTTCAGGTTTGTGAGAATAGGCTCCTTCAGATGGTTAAACCAAACTAGTAAGCGGTAGAGGCAGAATTCAAATCTGGGTAATCTGACTCTAAGACCAAGCCATTTACTCAATCATTGTTCCAGTCAGTCATTCATACATCTGAGGCCTCAGGAGCGAAAGGTTGGCTTGATTACACTCCCCAGCTTATGGAAGATTGCTATCCTAAGTTAGGGTGAGCTCCTCTTGGTCATAATTGATTGGTGATTGATTATCATTTATAATAGTTTCTATCTTCTCTTCTCCTGCTATTCTTTTGTGTTTAATGTCTATCTTTTGCTCATGTATATTTTGAAGATATACATTGTTTTGTCTGCATATATATCTAAGGAAAATAAATGATATTGCTTATATTTTGTTTTCTTTTGTCTTACTCAGCTCCACGTTTTCAAGCTCCATACACATTGCTCTGTAGATGTCTAGAGGATTCCTTCCTTATGGCTGGCTGGTGGGAGCACACCATATTTTACCTACTCACCCACTTGGGCTTGGTCTCTCAGGTGGCCTTTTATCCCTATCCTACCAACTTGTGATGCGATCTTTATGTGTGTCCCCTTGTGGACCTCTGTAAGAATTTTGCTGGAATATATCCCCAGGACTAGAATTGTTTAATACTGAAGTGTGTATGTACTTAACTTGCTTACATCCTTCCAGGTTGCTCTCTAGAAATGGGTACATGCATTTTTATTCCCACCAACAATACATTATAGCTCTTATACTCACATCCCTGAGGCCCTCTCCAATTTTGAAAGTCCAAGCTTTGAAATTGCCCCATTACTGAAGGCAACTTTTAAAATGGGAAGATGCTTTAAACCTGGTGTCCTATTCATCCTAAGTTTTCCAATTCTGAAAGACTTTTATACCCTTTAACTCATGAAAGTTGTCAGCCAAGTATTGTCTTTATTTCACATTTCAACTTATTATAAATAACAAAAACAGACACTCTGAAAGAAGAAGATATCTGAGAATAGGGCATTGCAATGGGAATACATATCTCATAGTAAATTGTGTGCATATTCAAAAAGGTAAAGGAATGCCAAGATTTTTAAAGGGAAAAAAATGAGAAGGAGTACATAGTTGTTTTGAAATCATTGTCTTCCTTGGCTATAACTATCAATAACGAGGATGATACCAGTCCAAGATTGGACAAGCAGTTGTTGGGCATAGGTCCTTACAGAAATATTTTTTTGTATAAAATTCTGATGGCCTTCACACAAAGTTGTGTTTTTTGTAGAGTCTTTTGTAATTGTTTTTCTTATCATGCAAATAGGCCTGAGAAATCTCTTGGTCTTCCCCAGCTTGTCAGGTATTTTTGCTTAGTTTAGTTTTGGGGTTTTTTTTTTTTAACCTCAGTGATTCCATTTTGATTCTGACAACTTTCACACATTGGTGAAACCTTGAGCCTGAAGTGTTATTTGACTGTGCTCACCAAATTAGTGAATGATAAACCCAGCACAAGCTCTTTTGATTCTCCTACTGTGCTATTTCTATAAAAATGGGCTGTATCTGAACATCATGGTCTAATTAATGTGTTTAGTTTATCAGCAAAGATCAGAGACCTAAAAGCATGAAAACAGGAGGGGCCAGCAGTGGTTGTGGCGAGAAAGTGGACAACTGGCTGCTTTTTCAGATAGTGGGTAGAGCATTCAGTAAGGAGACTGGGAGCACAATGTATGTTTCTGAGGAGGAAGGAGAAGGGAAGGGATGGTATGGAATAGATAGATATGGAGGCTGCACCTTTATTTAGGTTTCCCCAGAAGCTGAATCTAAGACAGGGGTTTAGTGTAAGTAGCTTATTTGAGAGGTGATCACCCGAAACACTCATGAGAAAGTGAAGAAGCAAGGTAGGGAAGGGAAGGATCTGATAAAGAATTCATTATCATGCCAGTTGCTGCAATGGACAACTGGTTTGTTTCCACTGAGGAATTCAAAGACACAGGTTGAACAGTTCTAAGTTAATTCAGTTTAAAAAAATGAAAACTGGGGTAGTTATTCTTTACATAGTTGTGATCCCCTCTCTGTAAGTTTTTTTTTAATGTCTGTTCTGTTGTTTGTTTGTGTTTGTTTTTCCTTTTTCATTATGCATCCCCAATGAGACCCTTTATTTTCCTATGAAATTTTAATTTGGGGAAAATGGGAAGTCTGTTGAATATGGCTCTTTCTAGTCTCTGAAGTAAAGTGCAGGGATTGCTAATTGAAAGCTTAAATAGGAAGGGCATAGTCTCCGAATTTTATCTTGAGCAAGCAGAAAAATCTGCTATTAGGACATTGAACAAAAATCCTTATTTAACTAAATTGCTGTGGATAGCCACATTTGAAATTTTAGATTTTTTATGGTTCTATACAAAATGCAGAATCCTTTTTTCCAAGTCTTAAAAGTATGATGTTCACATTTTAATAGGGATGGTATTCAAGTGGTAGATTGCTTGGGAAGTATAGACATTTTAACAATTTTAATTCTTCCCAGCCATGAGCATGGTTAATGTCTTCTGCTATTTCCTTTCTTAGGGTTTCATAATTTTCTTTAT
>CAUYRH010171520.1:0-10640 GCA_963574655.1 Perodicticus potto | reverse complement strand
ATATGAAAATGACCTAAATGACCTCTGACAGATGAATGGGTTTAAAAAATGCAGTATGTAAATGCTGTGGAATATTATTTGCCCTTAAAATGGAAGGAAATCCTGCTATTTTCAACAACACGGATTAATGTGGAAGACACTATGCTTAGTGAAAATAAGACAGCCACAGAAGACAAAGTTACACTTATATGAGGTAACTGTCATGGCCAAACTCATAGAAGCAGAGAATAAAATAATGGTCTTCCAGGGCTAGGAGTGGAGTAGTTGAGGAGTTGCTAGTCAATGGGCATAAAGTATCTGTTATTTTAGATAAAGAATTTCTAGAGATCTGCTGTACAACATAATGCCTATAGTTAACAATATTGTATTGTTCCCTTCAAATTCTGTTAAGAATGTAGATATTATGTACAGTAATCTTACCCACTACCTTCCACCCAAAAAAGGGACACAAGGAAACCTTGGCAGGTGTTGAATATTTCTATTGCCTCGATTGTGGAGACAATGTCATTGCTGTATATCTATACTCCTATATTTAAGCTCATCAAATCATACACGTTAAATATGTGTATTTCTTGGTCTATCAACTAAACTTCAATAAAGGTATTAAAATAAAAACTAAAAATATATACACACAAAATAAAATGTTTTGCAAGAACATATATCAGCAAACCTCATTTTATTGTGCTTTGAACATAGAAATTGAAGATTTGTGGTAATATTGGATTGAGCAAGCCTGTTGGAGTAATTTTTCCAACAGCATGTGCTCACTTCTTGTCTCTATGCCAGGTTTCGGCAATTCCTGCAATATTTTGCACTTTTTTATTCTTATTGTATCTGTTATGATCATCTATATTGTAATTGTTTGGAGGTATAATGCACCACATTCATTTAAGATGGCAAATTTAATCAATCAATATTGTGTATTCTGAGTGTTCCACTGACCAGCCATTCCCCCATCTCTCTCCGTCTCCTCAGGCCTTCCTTTTCCCTATAACACAATATTGAAATTTGGCCAAGTAGCAACCCTGCAATGGTCCTTACGTGTTCAAGGGAAATGAAGAGTCATACATCTTATCGCGTTAAATCAAAACCTAGAAATGATTACTTTTAGTGAGGACTGTATGCAGAAAGCTGAGATAGTCTGAAAGGTAGGAATTTTATGCCAAATGGTTAGCCAAACTGTGAATGCAAGGGACATGTTTTTGGAAGAATTAAAAGTGTTACTCCAACGAACACATGAATGATAAGAAAGTGGTTAGGTCTGGCAAGACCTAAACAGGTGGGAAGAAAGTGGCTAAGGGTGGAGCGTGGGAACTAATTCTAGCTAGGAACCAAAATATGGCTGGTAACTGTTCCCTCATAGGAACACACACAGTAAGGAGTTGCTAGTGTTCTTTAACTGACCTGGAGCTAATTACCATCTAGTTAGCATAACATGAGTGGCTCTTTCTTAAAGGACTGTGGGGAAGACACATGTATAGAAATGGAATGGAAACTATTATCTAATCCACCTATTATGTAATCTTTTATATAACCCCAACCTGGTTGCAATAATCAATCCTGCCAAAAGAATGACGGGACTAACAGACAGCACGTACTCAAACTTTGGGGTCATTCTCCACTCATGGAGACTGACCCATTTCTCTCTCTCTCTCTCTCTCTCTCTCTCTCTCTCAGAGTATTTTCACTTTGTGTCATTTTATGCTGCTTCCTTCTTCACTTCCGCTTTGTATAACTTCTTTCCTGGGGCTATAATAAACTGTTTGTGCGGGATTGCTCAATTTCTGTGATCACTCGGTCATCAGCTCGACTTGGTACCAGTACTCATTCTTGACATTGAGAACTGGGTGACCAGGGGACACCCGGACAGACCTAAGGAAAGTGAAACATCACATTGCTGATATGGAGAAAGGAATAGCGATGTGGACAGATCAAATCAGCCACAACATTTCCTTAAGCCGGTATCTCATCCAGAGCAAAACCCTAACTTCTTTTCACCTCTATGAATGCTGAGAGAGAGGAGGTAGCTGCAGATGAAAAGTTGGAAGCTAGCATAGGTTGGTTCATGAGGTTTAAGGAATGAAGCCATCTCACTAACATAGTAGTGCAAGGTGAAGCAACAAGTTCTGGTGGAAATAAATTGAGAATCTTTTCAGAAATGATTCACCATTCTAGATGCCCCTAAGAACATTTATGATTCATGGGAGGAGGTAAAAATATCAACATTAACAGGAATTTGGAAGAAGTTGATTCCAATCCTTATGGATGATTTCAAAACTTTGCAGAAAGTCACTGCAGATATGGTCAAAACAGCAAGAGAGCTAGAGTTGTTAGTGTAATGGGCAAATGTGAGTGAATTTTAGAAATCTCATGAGAAAACTTAAATGTATGAAGAGTTGCTATTTATAGATGAGCAAAAAAAGTGTTTTCTTGACATGTAATCTACTTCTGGGGAAGAAGCTGTGAATGTTGTTGAAATGACAACAAAGGATTTAGAATTTTCCCTAAATTTAGTGGATATTGCAGTGGCAGGATTTGAGAAGAATGACTCTAATTTTGAATGAAGTTCTACTGTGGGTAAAATATCATCAAATTGCATCACATGCTACAGAGAAATTTTTCATGAACAAAAGACTCAGTTGATCCAAAAACTTTGTTGCTGTCTTATTTTTTTTAAATTGTCATAGCCCTCAAACTTTAGCAACTACCACCCTGATCAGTAGCGATTGGCACCAAGGCAAAACCCTCCGTCAACAAAAATATTAAAACTCACTGAAGGCTCAGATGACCATTAGCACTTTTCAGAAAGGAAGTATTTTTTAATTAATGTATTTCCATTATTTAGATATAATAATACTTCTTCACACTCAATATATCATAGTAGAGGGTAAACCTAACCTTTATGCACTGGGAAACCACAAAATTTATAAGACTTGCTTTATTACAATATTTGCTTTTTGTGATCGTCTATAACTGAACTGATAGTATCTCCTAGTTATGCCTGTATAAAGATGCTATGTAAGTGGTTACCTGAGTCAACATGAGAAACAAGAGAATAGAGTGTGGATAAAAAGGGGAATTACTTGAGTAATCAATAAATTAGTTCAGACAAACTTGGGTCCTTGCATGAGAAAATATACCATAAACTGGGTAGAATGATTAACTCAACTCATTATATTGGGATATCTCTCTTTTTCTGTGTGTCTGCCTGCCTGTCTATTATTGTAGCTATAACTGGCTCTTTTAAGCAGCAGCAAAAATAATCAGGTTAATTGTATGATTTTCACACTAGTAAATCAATCTGAGCCTGCACTAAAAAGAAAGTAGAGTACTACCTAAATTACTAAATCAACTACTATCTAAATCATTGGTTTTGGGTTGATTACAGGCACCGTCCAGTACTATGTTTCTTAAGGATTCTAAAGAAGTTGTATATTATGATAGAAAGAGAGCTTTCACAAGCTGAATTCTTACTCTTTAGTGACATCAGAAAAATTACTAAGCCTCTGTGCCAGACATCTGCATGTGTGCGCTCAGATCCATCTGCGCCCTTCTTTGTTCTGTTTCTCATGGATCTGACACCTGCATACATTTCCTAGGCAACCTTGCCAATGTATAGCACTAATAGGACATTGCAGGACAGGATTTCTCCCCCTCTTTCTTTGCTTAGAGTGGCAGTTCTAGTACAGTCTCCTTGTCTTCTGTTGTTGAAGCTCCTGATGGGCAGTTTCATTTTTCTGATTCCAGCTCCACCTGGGCCTCACCCTCCGTAATAGCCTTCTCCTCCAGGTCTCTAGTTCTTGCTTGGATAGCCAGCCTCTCAAATATCACTTATTCCAAGATTCTAAGCTATCTCTCAGTGACTCCCTCTCCTGAGATCAACTAAGATGTTTTTTTTTTTTCTTTTCTCTCTCTCTCTCTCTCTCTCTTTTTATTCCCCTAGGCTTGGTAGGAGCTTCCTGTCATTTCATTTCCTGAAATTTTTCACCTTGCCCTGTCGGCAGTTTCTCCTATGCTTATTTCCTTGTATTAAATTATCTCTACTAAAATAGTTGTAAAATTGTTCTTCCTGCCCTTTTCAATGTACTTTAGCTTATTATTATGCTATATCCAGACACTGTGGTCTCTCACCTGGTTTCCTTAGCTCTTGGGAAGGTACTTTCATGCCTTCAAAAGAAAGAAAGTTGTTCAAACTAATGTTTCTTCTGGAGAGAAATCACTAGAGAATCCTACTCTACAATCTTGCTGTGCCCTCTTCCATGAAATACTTGTTTTTATTACTAGGTTATTACTGATTTAACCTGGAAATAGGAAAGGTTGTTGTGGAGATTAAATTATGTCATAATAAAAATAGTAATACTACAAGTACTATTATTATTACATATATATAATACATTTACTATGTGCCAAATTCCATGCTGAGAACTTTGAATGCATTTTATTACAATCTTTTAAGAGCACTATTGTATCACTATTTTACTAGAGATAAAATTGAAATCCAGGCTTGGTGCCTGTAGCTCAAGTGGTAAGGTGCCAGCCATGTATACTAGAGCTGGTGGGTTCAAATCCATCCCGGGCCTGCCAAACAACAATGACAACTACAACCAAAAAAATAGTCAGGTGTTGTGGTGGGCACCTGTGGTCCGAGCTACTTGGGAGGCTGGAGCAAGAGAATCACTTAAGCCTAAGAGTTGGAGGTTGCTGTGAGCTGTGATGCTACAGCACTCTACTCAGGGTGACAGCTTGAGGCTCTGTCTCAAAAAAAAAAAAAAAAAAATTGAAATCCAAAGGATAAATTGTCCAGGTACTGTAAACAGCCAATGAGTCCTCTTAATCATTATCTATAATCATCTTATGTGATGAACAAAGCATGTGGAACTTAGTGGCCATTACTATGATTCCTTAAAACAAAGTGTATTAGTCAAAATGGAAAACCTAAATTTTGATTCATAGAGCAAACATTGGCGGATGAAATGCTATGATTAGCACATTTTTAAGGGATGCAGCATTTTTTGTTACATCTTTTCTACTTTGAATGGGGTAGGACCATTTTTAGAATAAATTATATAAGTCTGTTTGTGGATTGAAAACAGATAAGTCCTACTAGTCCTAAACTGTCTTTTGCCAAGAGGGTATTTGAGAGAAATAAGCTGCATGACCACAGCAGCATTGCATCCAAAAGGCATTGATAATATTTGGAAATAATTCTGTTTACATGTAAGAATGACAGAGTTTGTCAATTCCTAGAAGTGACTAAAAACTATAGACCTACACAGAATAAAATCCAGGGTAAGGAAACAACATCTTGTTTAGCACATTTAAAGGGCAATGGTGTGAACAATTAGGTAGGAAGAAGACATAATAGATATCTACATTGAAAATGAAAGAGTAAAACTATCCCTGTATGGAGGTGACATGGTCTTATACAAATATAAAAGTCTAACAAATCCATGAAAAAACTATTAGAACCAAATAACAAGTTTAGCAAAGTTATAAGATAAAAGAGTACTACACAAAAAGCAGTTGTATTTCTATATACTAGCAATGAACATTCCAAACATGAAATGAAAAGAAATTTATTCACAAGCGCATCAAAATAATAACATACTTAGAGATAAGTTTTTAAAATGAAGTTCAGAACTTGTACATACTGAAACTACAAATTATTGAAAAAACTAAAAATGATCTATTATTTGTAGATAAACATCTCACATTCACAGATCAAAAGACTTAATATTTTTAGATAGCAATATTTACCAAATTGATCAACAGATTTAGTGTAATCCCCATAAAATTCTGAATAAATTATTGTAGAAATAAACAAGTTGTACGTAAAATTTATATGAAAATATATGGGTATCTATATAGGCAAAGTATTTTGAAAGAGAAGAATAAATATGCACATTTCTTGATTTTAAAACTTAATAAAAAGCTACAATAACCAAAGTGTGTGCATATAAATGTTTCGTGTATAAGGAAAAACATATAAGTAAGCAGAATTAAAAGTCCAGAAATATAACCTTGCATTAATGCTCAATTGATTGCCAACAAGGATGCTATGATAATTCAATGGGGAAAAGGATAATGTTTTCAACAAATTGTAGTTAGGTTACAAAATAGCTTCTTAGATATGACACCAAAAGCACGTGGCAAAATAAAAAAAAAATATTGGAGTACATCAAAATTAAAATGTTTTTGCTTCAAAGGACATCATCAAGGAAGCAAAAAAACTCACGGAGGTAGAAAATATTTATAAATCATACATCTAGTAAGGAACTGGTATCTGGAATATATAAATAACTCTTAGGACTCAATTAAAATAATAATTATTAAACATGAGAAAAGAATTTGAATATATGTTTCTCCAAATAAGGTATGCAAATGGTCAACAAGTGCATGAAACGATACTTAACATCTTTTTAGTCAGTAAGAAAATACAATTCAAAACCACAATGAGATGCCAGATTACAACTAATAGGATAGCTATAATTAAAAAAGCAGACAATAACAAAATTTGGCACGCATATGAAGAAATTTTGCATTCCTGGTGACAATGTAAAATAATGCAACTACTCTGGAAAGCATTTTGGCAGTTTCTCAAAAGGTTGAACATTGAGTTACTATATGACTCAGCAATATCCTCTAGGCATATATCCAAAAGAAATAAAAACATATGTTCACAGACAACTTGTACAAGAATGTCCATAACAGCATTCTTCATAAGATCCCAAAGTTAAAACAAGTCAAATGTCTATCCACTAATGAATGGGTAAACAAAGTGTGGTATACACATACAGTAGAGTACTGTTCGCCTATCAAAAGAGAGAATACACCAATACATGTTACAACATGGATGAATCTTAAAGATATTATGCTAAGTAAAGGAATTCAGTCACAAACGACCACATATTATATGGTTCCTTTCATATGAAATGTCCACATTAGGCAAATATTTATAGGCAGAAAGATTAGTATTGATTGCAGCTAGAGTGGAAAGGCAAAATTGGGATTGACTGCTTATGGATATGAGGTCACTCTTTGGGTTGAATTGTATACAGATGAATTACATGTCATGTGACTTACATTTCAATAAACCTACAAAAGAAAAAGGAATGTGAATTAAATAAAGCTGTTTCAGGATGTCATGTTAACTCACTGAGTCTAGCTTGTCAATAATGTCAGTTCAGAAGTTTTGACTTTGTAGGCTGCAGAAAAGTTGACACAATGTGAGATTTTATTAGAAATATGAGAGGATACATTTAAAGAGGGGAAGTAGGGTAGAGCTTTTGTGTATAAATGAGTAATGAAAATATTAATAGCAATGAGGTAGGTGTAACAAGAAATGGTAAGGAAGGAATGAGAGCTGCGAATGTGCTTTAAAATTATTGAGCGAGGGTGACAGTAGCAATGAGAAACCAAGGGTTGGACAGAGATTTTTTTCATTTATTTACTTGTTGTTTTATTTGTTTATTATTCTACATTCTAATTAGGCTTCCAAGAGTCCTTAAAGACACAAAGAGGACAATGCCTACTGCTTAGTTGTGTTCAGATGACATTGTGCAAAGGGTGTTTCTGGCACATGAAATTGCCTCAACCTATTGATACATCCAGAATTAATTTGGCTCATCTGGCTGGCCAGGGGGGTGGCACCTTCATAGACTGACTTCTCCTCTGGTTTTCCTTCTGAAGTTTCATGCTTCTTTGAAGAAGATGACTTACTTAAATAAGCATAGAGCTGAGTCTGACTTCCAAATAAAATTTCCAAAAAGTTCGCAAGGTCAATGTAAAGGGTAATTTAAGCTGTCTTAAGTCATTAGTAAAGAGGGTAACATTTTGAAGGGAGTTGAGGACAAGTTTTCTCAATTTCCATCGAAGCTGCATTTCTAGAAAATTCAGGTTATATTAAAAGTTTACAAATATGCTTTGTGTTTCTACATAAAGTGAAACGAAGTCATCCTCATAGATAATTATAAAGAGACATTGCAAATTTCTGAAAATTCACTGAAAATGTTTGAAAGTCATCAAGTGGAAAGATATTTCTTTACACTGGGGACAAGATAAAGCATTTCTAGAACTCTGTCCACTTCATCCTATTAGCTCTCCACTCCCGTCCCTCTCACAACCTAAAATGTTGCTTTCGGGTGAGTGGTGCGAATCCCCTTAAAAAATCACAGATCTAAACAGTTATGTAGGCAAGAGATCTCCTTGGAACTTAAGTTGCTTATTCATAAATATATGGATATATGTGTGTGTATTTTCAGTTTGGGATATCTTTTGAATTGACTGAAGAAAACAGGTGAAGATTATTATGGAACCAACCTGCATTAAGCAAAGTAAATTGTCATTCATCACTGGATATTTGCATTTCTCTAATTCTGCCTCTGAAATTTCTAAAATTCATACTCTACTAAAAAGCTTTGCAGAAGTGTGCAGCACCACTTTAAAAGATGACATCCTCAATGGGGTATAATAAAGTCAATTTCTTTCTGAGAAGTTAGTTTTTTTAAAGGGTATCAGCCTGAGGTCATCAATAGGAGTCATCACTGGTTTGTTTGCAAAGCATAGTGGTTATTTATTTATTTTTTACTTGGTTGTCATCATTTTTTAATGGTTACATTTTAATCAATGAAAATTATGACATAACTTAAAAATGTTTTTAAATGCGTCCTCATTGGGCTCACACTACCATTATAAACATAAACACTACCATTTATAGATATGGTATGCGTTCTTCAGTTCACCATAGATTTTTTTCATTTTTTATTGACCTTCCAAAATGTTTGACCTCAAGGATTTGTTTATCTGCCTTCTGAACCACAGTAGAAGTAGCCCTGGGGATAAATGGAGACACGAATTAACTTAAAGGGTTATTTGAAGCTGTTGTCAGAGAAAGTGGCTTTTATCCCTTCTGTTTAACATAGTAATGTAGTTCTTTACAAAATAATTGGAAAATAGAGATAAATGCAAAGGAAAAAAGCATAAAAGTCACACTAAGATAATAATTGTTAGCATTTTAGTGTATGTGCATCCAACTTAACAAAAGCAGGGTCATATTGAGATCCTTCGAATCTCCTTTCTATCTAAATTCAAGGGAAATATTAATTAAGGAAAATTGTAAATATAGAAAAATACTGAGCATCAAAATCAGTCAGATCTCTCCAGAGAATAGACCACCAGTATGTATACACACACACACACACAATATATGTGTGTGTGTATATATATATATATATACAGAGAGAGAGAGAGAGAGAGAAGGCCAATGAGCTCAAGACTTACAGAAGAGTCGATACTTGATACTGCATTTCAAGTCCAAAAACAGTTTGCTGGCTGGATTGCCTTTTTTTTCCAGGGAAGTCAATTTTTTTTTTCTATTAAGGTCTTCAACTGACTGGATGAGGCCCATCCACATTATGGAGAGTACTCTACTTTACTTAAAGTACACTGGTTTAAAATGCTAATGTCATCTAAAAATACTTTCACAGAAACATCTAGAATATTTGATTGAATATAAGGGTATCATGGCCTAGTCAAATTGACATATAAAAATAGCCATCACACTTCTCCAATATTACATGTGAAAGTGTCATGGGATGCTCATCAAAGAACATTTCATTTATTTTACCTTTGTTGAGAGAGTAGTCAGTGAGAAGGTGGTGATATTGTATTGGAAGGAATTTGGGAAGTTGAAATTACTAAAGGAATTATAGAACAAGATAAAATAAACAAAATGTAATAGGAACGAAAGTATACAAATGTAAGATGCTTAGAAAGCACGATGGGCAAACAGAAGGGTGTATTGGAATTAAGGTTAGAGTAGTCCGGGGGTTGATACTTACTTCTGACCTCTGTTATAGAACATATTTGTAACACCTTTTCAAAGCAGTAAAGTTTTATACTAAAATAAGAAATTACTATGTATTGAGGTGTTTCAATGGGACTTTTCTTTTTGAATTTTTATTGTTTGCTTTTGTCTCTCTTTGGTGGCCCTTATCAAACAAGAGTTAAGACAACCCAATCTCTTAACACCTTCTATTTTGCAAAATAAGGACAGTTCAAGGTTTTGTATTCAAATTATAAAATGAAATGTTTTCTACTGAAGATAGGCTTGGAAGTTTTAAAAATTCTCTTTTATCTATGCTCACTCATATTGTATGGAGGATCAGATTCATGGTCAACAGATCTGAGGATCACTTTAACAAAAAGAGTTTTATTCCAAAGGAAGAGTCAATAAAGATCTATTTGTTTTTAGAACATATAGGAAAAAATAAGTTCCTCACTTACTAATACTCTCCTTTTATGTTACGATTAAATAATGATTAATTTGGCCAAATATTTCTATATTTCTTTCAAAAAGTTACCCTCAGGCTCAGCACCTGTGGCTCAACATGCTAAGGCGCCAGCCACGTACACCTGAGCTGGCAGGTTCGAATCCAGCCCGGGCCCTCCAAACAACAATCATGGCTGCAACCTAAAAATGGCCGGGCGTTGTGGTGGGTGCCTGTAGTCCCAGCTACTTGGGAGGTGGAGGCAAGAGACTCGCTTGAGCCCAGGAATTGGAGGTTGCTATGAGCTGTGATGCCACGGCACTCTATCCAGGGTGACAGCTTGAGGCTCTATCTCAAAAAAAAAAAAAAAAA
>CAUYRH010171517.1:0-15500 GCA_963574655.1 Perodicticus potto | reverse complement strand
GCAACCTCCAATTCTGGGCTCAAGCGAGTCTCCTGCCTCTGCCTCCCAAGTAGCTGGGACCACAGGTGCCCGCCACAACGCCCGGCCATTTTATTTTTTGGTTGCAGCCGTCATTGTTGTTTGGCGGGCCGGGCTGGATTCGAACCCGCTAGCTCAGGTGTACATGGCTGGTGCCTTAGCCCGTTGAGCCACAGGCGCCGAGCCGAGTTTTATGGATTAAACACACAATTTAGAGCCAGCTTGCCTGGTTTGAACCCTGATTCTATCTCCCAGTAACTGTGTGGCCTTGGGCAAGTTAACTAATCTTTTTCTGCTTCTTTGCCTGTTTAATGGGTATAAGATAGTATTTTTTTCTTGGCATTCTTCTGAGGATTAAATGGATTGAGGAGTTCAGAACAGTGCTCAGCACATCCAGGCAGTCTACACCCAGGCAGCTCAAGTTATAATTGTCACAGTGTGGCAAGGACTGGACCTGGTGACTGTTCCTCTTTGCAGACATGAGGCTGGAGCCGTGTTTCCTGCAATGGGACGAGGACGATTGTGGGGCCCCTTTGCCTGGCAAGTACCAGATGGACGTCTGCTGCTGCTCCATTGGGGCTGCATGGGGAGCTGAGTGCGAGGCCTGCCCAGAGCCCAACTCCCCAGAGTTCGCCAGCCTGTGTCCCCGAGGGCTGGGTTTTGCCAGCCAGGACTCCCTCTCTGGCCATCCGTTCTATAAAGGTGAGATTTGGGTAAGGGGACACAGCACGGGCAAAAGCTTGGAGGTGGGACTTGTGTTGGGATGCAGGGGATGTGGGAATGCTTCAGAATGAAGAACCCAGGGAGGACTTGGTTGATAGCTCAGGGCATCGGAGGTCTTGGTGATGGTTTATGCCCTGTGCTCTAGATGTGAACGAGTGCAGGGCGTTTCCCAGCCTCTGCACACACGGCACCTGCCGCAACTCTGTGGGCAGCTTCCGCTGCTTCTGTGCGGGGGGCTTCGCCCTGGATGCCCAAGAAAGGAACTGCACAGGTGAGTCTCTGCCTCTGCCTCTTGGAGAGGGGTAATGCTTGCAGGGTTGGGGGTCTTGATCAGACATAGAGACAAGGCCCATTCTTTAGGCACCTCTTGTGTCTGCTTGTGTGCTATGTGACCTGGGGCAGGTCAGTGCTCTCTGGGCCGCAGGGATCCCAACTGCAAAAGGAGGGGCTGGCAGAGGTGACCTCCAGGGGCTTCCAGGCCATGGGGAAATTCTCTGCCTTTGTCTGGTGTTCATTTAAGGTCCCTGCATTTCCCCAGCTCCATTTAGCATCTTGGAACTTCCATGTGGCCTTCGTGTCTACAGACCTGGAGATCCCATCCCGTCCCATGTTCCTTGTTCTGTGCCCCCCCCTTATGTCCACAGACCGGGAGCCCCTGGCCTGTACACCCTCATGCCACACACATGACCCCCTGTCCTGTGCACCCTCTCCCCACAGACATCGACGAGTGCCGGATCTCCCCTGACCTCTGCAGCCAGGGCACCTGTGTCAACACCCTGGGTGGCTTTGAGTGCGAGTGTTTCCCAGGATTCGAAAGCGGCTTCATGCTCATGAAGAGCTGCATGGGTCGGTGGCCTCGGGCTGAGGGTGTGACGGGTGCACTGTGCCAGGGGATGTGGAGGGAGGAGGGTGGGGATGTCACCATGTGGCTGTGGGTGGAGGGGCAGGTGTGAGGAGGAGCTCCAGACCAGGTGAGTGAGAGGGAGTCTGGGCACAGATATCTGGGAGTAAGCAGCACACTGCGGGTGGGCGAGGTCTCCCAGGGAGGGCACAGCAGCTTGGGAAGAGGAAAGAGGACAGGACCCTGCAGAGAAGCCTGGTGAGTGGCACTAGCTAAGAGGCCTCTTGCCCCATTGTTCTTATTCATTTGATGAACATTTCACGTGCATCCTCTAAGCTAGGGGTACTGCAGGGAACTGGAGCCTCGGGCACCATTTCCTTGGAGCTCATGACCTGGATGGACCTTGATAAGTCCCCAGAGAAAAGCGAATTGCAGCCAGGTGTGGTAGCTCAGGCCTGTAATCCCAGCACTTTGGGAGGTCGAAGTGGGAGGATCACTTGAGGCCAGGAGTTTGAGACCAGCCTTAACAAGAGTGAGACCCCATCTCTACAAAAATAGAAAAACTAGCCAGGTGTCGTGGTGGGTACCTGTAGTGCCAGTGATACGGGAGGCAGAGGCAGTAGGATTGCTTGAGCCCAAGAGTTTGAGGCTGCAGTGAGCTGTGATGACACCACTGTGTTACACTCTAAGTGGGTGATGGAGTGAGACACTGTTTCAAAAATATAGAAATAATAGGGTGGTGCCTTTGGCTCAGTGGGTAGGGTGCCAGCCCCATAGACTGAGGGAGGTGGGTTCAAACCCGGCCCAGACCAAACTGCAACAAAAAATAGCCAGGCGCTGTGGCGGGTGCCTGTAGTCCCAACTGCTTGGGAGGCTGAGACAGAAGAATCTCCTGAGCCCAAGAGTTGGAGGTTGCTGTGAGTGTGATGCCACAGCACTCTACCAAGGGCGACAAAGTGAGACTGTGCCTCCACCAAAAAAAAAGAAAGAATACAAAATAAATGCAAAATTGCCACTGTCAGAAGCACTTGAAAGGGGTCTGATGGGAATGTGGCCCCTGGGAGAATGTGCCCCATTTGGTGGGGCTGGGAAGTGTGGGAGTGGACGAGGTGAGGAGAAGCTGAAGGAGCATCCTGGATAAAGAGCAGCCTGGGCCAAGGCCCCAGGGTGGGCCTGAGGGAGGGAAGGAGATCGGTGAGAGTGGGGTGGGGGACTTCTCAGCATCTTCTTCAGTGACTCCAAGAGTGTCATCCTCACCACCAAGTTCTCCTGAGAATCCCAGCCTGTCTCCTTGTGCAAGTGGTCCCTGCTTCTCCCAGCCCAGACCCCAGTCACCCGAGCCCGGGGTGTTCAGACTGTCCTGGCTTTGGTCGGGGTCAGGACCCCGAGGAGGTGGTAGGGAGAAGCTTCCACAAGTCACATCACACCTGTGTGCTGTCAGCATCTTCACAGCTGCCCTCTCTTTCCACACACATTTTCAGACGTGGATGAGTGTGCCAGAGACCCGCTGCTCTGCCGGGGAGGCACCTGCACCAACACAGATGGGAGCTACAAGTGCCAGTGCCCCCCTGGCCATGGGTTGACAGCTGAGGGCACTGCCTGTGAGGGTGAGTGTGAGCCAGTGTGTGTTAACACGAGTTAGTGAGTGTCTGTCTGGTGAATGGGAATTGTATAAATGAGATGGTGGGCACATGTATTTGTCGCTGAGGCCACACCTGTGTGTGAATGTGCATCTCTGTATGTGAATGGTTGCCTATGTAAGGCGGTGGGAGTCTGTATCCGTGTGTCTGAATGAGTATACAGGTGTGTGTATCTGTGAATGTGTGTTTGCATGTGAGTGGGTGTGAGGGTGTGTTTCTGAGTGAGTCCGTGTGAGTGTGCATCCTTGGTGTGGGTGAGAATTTACACAAGGATAAGTGTGTCTGTGTGTGAGTGGGTATGCAGTGCATTTGTGAGCATGCCATTGTGTGTGAGTGTGCATTTGGGGGTACATGTTTTTCTACCGGGGTAGTATGTTTGCATGCTAGTGGCTGCAAGGATGTGTTTATGAGTGGGTCTGTTTGTACCTGAGTGTGAGTGTGTACCTGGGTGCCTTGTGTTCAAACAGGGTGAGTGAGTGTCTTTGCATGTGAGTGGGTGTGAGGGTGTGTTTTCAAGTGAGCGTATGGGCGTGTGTGTGCGCCCACGTGGTGGCGTGCATGTGTGTCTGAGTTTGTCTCACAGATGGCTGATGGGCACAGGCCAGTCCTTCCCCTGGCTGTCCGCCCCACCAACCATGTGCTCCCTCCACAGACATTGATGAGTGCTCCCTGAGTGATGGCCTGTGTCCCCATGGCCAGTGTGTCAATGTCATCGGTGCCTTCCAGTGCTCCTGCGACACTGGCTTCCAGGCCACACCTCACCGCCAGGGCTGCGTGGGTAAGGCTGTGCCCGTCTGCTGGCCCCCAGGCGCCCACTCTAGTCCCAATTGTAAAGACCTTCCTGCCTGCTTCCTTCTGCCCGGGTCCTGCCCCAGTGCTCCCTGTCCACCCTCCCCCTGCAGACATCAATGAATGCCGTGTTCAGAATGGCGGGTGTGACGCCCACTGCATTAACACCAAGGGCAGCTACCAGTGCGTCTGTGGAAAGGGCTACTCCCTGATGCCCAATGGCAGGGCGTGTGCAGGTAGGTGGGCACGACCTCTCCCGCTGCCTGGGACGGGGGCAAGGAAGAGAATGTGTTAGTCGGGCCCAACCTGGCCAGGAGCCCACCACAGCCCAGGGTCCTGGCGCAGTCAGCCAGACGCAGGGCATCTCCTGCCTGGCATGTGGGCCTGGCTCCAGGCAGGCTGCTGACCTTGCAGGAGAGACCCTGCGGCTTTCCCTTCGTCCCTGCTGCCCGCAGCCCAGCTCCCCCCTCTGCTCCCCCAGACGTGGACGAGTGTGAAGAGAACCCCGACATCTGTGACTGGGGCCAGTGTACCAACGTTCCGGGAGGTCACCGCTGCCTCTGCTATGAAGGCTTCATGGCCACACCAGACATGAGGACGTGTGTTGGTGAGAAGCAGGGACTGTGGGGGTGGCGGAGGGAGCATCAGAATCCACAGACCGTGTCTTCCATAAGGACCTGGACAAACCCCAGGTCCTGTCCCTGCCATAACAGGGGAAAGAGAAGATGAGGCTTTGTAACAGCAGTTGATGTTCCATTCAGGGGTCCCCAGTGCCCTGAGTCCACTCTCCAAAGCCCACAGGGTCTCATTTATAGAAGCAGAGAACCCCGAATCTTGTTCTTTTTGACTGTTTGTTGAATACTCGCCCTGTGCCCAATACCTGTTGGTGGGTCACGTCCTGCTGCACCTACAGGACAGGCTGCTCTTTAAGATCACCAAAGACAAGGCCAGGCATGGTGGCTCACACCTATAGTCCCAGCACTCTGGGAGGCTGAGCTGGGTGGATCCCTTGACCTCAGGAGTTCGAGACCAGCCTGAGCAAGAGTGAGACCCTGTCTCAACTAAAAATAGAAAAATTAGCCAGGCATTACGGTGGTCACCTGTAGTCCCACCTGCTTGGGAGGCTGAGGAAAGAGGATAGCTTGAGCCCAGGAGTCTGAGGTTGCTGTGAGCTGTGACACCACCGCATTCTACCCAGGGTGACAGAGTGAGACTCTGTCTCAAAAAAAAGATAGCCAAAGACAAAGGGGCTTTTGCAGAGGAAGGTGAACAACTGGGAAAGAAACTCAGAACTATGTTCTCCACGTCTTTCTTGAGCACTCCTGGGATGTTTGGGTGGTGGTCATTGTCCTCACCAGCTCCATGTCATCCTGCAGCTGGAAAGAATTAGGCTGGGTGCCCTTTCAGGGCAAAGCTGAAGACAGAGTAAGGAATTTATAGGAAGTAACAGTGCCACTCCTGACCAAGAAGTCTGGTCCAGGGCAGGGGAGCTTATGTGCTCCAGGTCACAGGAATCTCAGGGAGCTTTCAGAAAAGAAATGCATTTAAGGGCTAGACGCTGTGGCTCATGCCTGTAATCCTAGCACTCTGGGAGGTTGAGGTGGGTGGATTGGTTGAGCTCAGGAATTGGAGACCTGCCTGAGCAAGAGTGAGACCCTGTCTCAAAAAGTAGCCAGGTGCTGTGGCAGGTGCCAGTAGTCCCAGCTACTCAGGAGGCTGAAGCAAGAGGATCACTTCAGCCTAAGAGGTTGAGGTTGTTGTGAGCTATGACGCCACAGCACTCTACCAAGTGCGACAAAGTGAGACCCCCTTCTCAAAAAAAAAAAAAAAAGAAAAAAGAAAAGAAAAGAAAAAGAAAGAGAAATACGTTTAGGGAATTCCTTCTGCCCCACACATATATTGCAGATCCACTGGGCATATTGGCATAAAGGCTCTGAAAAGTCCTGCAGGAGGAAAACCCGGTTGGCTTTGTTGAGGCTTGCATCCCCATGAAATCCTTTTGGGAGTACATGCCTGGTGTGTTCCTTGGAATAAGTGCTGTGAAATGTTCATAGGACACTCATAGCTTTCCAGGGTGGAACCCGAGGGAGTTCCCACTCCTGGAGATGAGCTTGCCCTGTGTGGCAAGACGCTCAGGAATGCTGTGGCTATCCCTCCCGTCACCCGCCACTTCCCAGCCCTCAGGCCTCGTGCCCTCTGCCCCTACAGACGTGAATGAGTGTGACCTGAACCCCCACATCTGCCTCCATGGGAACTGTGAGAACACAGAGGGCTCCTTTGTTTGCCTCTGCCACCTGGGATACGTCGTCAGGAAGGGGGCCGCGGGCTGCTCTGGTGAGCATGAGTCAGAGGTGCAGCAGGGGGACCCCAGAGGGCCAGCTAGGGGGTCACAGAGCTGGTCAGAATTTATCCTTACAGATTTCCACTGAGAGGGTCTCGTGTTAAAGCAAGAGCAGGACCTAGTGCCGTGGCTCACACCTGTAATCCTAGCACGTTGGGAGGCCAAGACTGGGATCACTAGAGGCCAGGAGTTTGAGACCAGCCTGGGCAGTATAGCAAGCAAGACCCTGTCTCTACAAAAAATAAATTAAAAAGAATTAGCTGGGTATGGTGATGCACGCTTTTAGTCCCAGCTACTTGAAAGGCTGAGGCAGGACAATCACTTGAGCCTAGGAATTCAAGGTCCTAGAGAGTCACAACCACACCACTGCTCTGGCTGGGGTGATAGAATGAGGAACAAAAATTAAAAGGCAAGAACAGAGCCTTATAAAGCTCCGCTGGGATCCCTTTAACATCTCAGCAGGGCAAGCCCCAAGTGACTGTAGCAGTATTTCCCAAGTACAAAAGCCTGATAATTTTATGTGACACAGGAAACAGATTAAACATTTAAATAGTTATTGCATTAGCTGCCTATGGCTGGCATAACAAGTCTTCACACACATCGTGGCTTAGAAGTTTATTCTCTTTCCAGAACAGTAGTTCTGGAAGCCAGAAGCCTGGGATCAAGTTGCTGACAGGGTTGGCTCCTTCCCAAGGGAAAGAATCTGTCCAGTGCCTCCTTCAGTTGTAGAGGACTCATGGCTCCAATCTCTGCCTCTATCTTTGTGTAGTCATCCTCTCTGTGTGTCTTCATATGACCTCTCGTAAGGACACCAGTCATTAGATTGGAGCCCACCCTGGTCCATGATGACCTTGTCTTGGTCACATCATCAAAGACCCTGTTTCCAAACGCAGTCCCATCCACAGGCCTCAGGGGTTAGGGCTCAAATACGCCTTGTGAGGGGACACAGTTCTCCCTGCTCCAGTTATGTAGTTATTTTAATGTGTGCTAGAAACAAAAGTTGCATAATAGAGCATCAAACCCGTGACTTCTTAGAAGTTGTTGATGTTGATATAAATTTTTCATTTAAAATGCATTCACATTACTGAAAATGAGGGTCTGATAAAGAAACGTGCAGTGCATAGTGGCTGCTCAGCATGAACATCACAGAGATTGCAAAGGTGATACACACAAGGACTGGAAATGCTGGTTTGGAGACGGGGCATGTTTGTTAGGATGGTTGCTGTCATGTCTACCCGAAGTCTCCCATGCTGCCATTTCAGACCATTTCTGGAGGGCTGTTATAAGCCCTGTCTGTTTAGTTTGGGGGTTTTCCTCTTGGGGTCTGGATGAGGATGGAAGCTCCCTGGGTGGGTGTGAAGGGGCTTTCTGGGACAGCCCTTCCCCCGTGGAGGGAAGGTTCTTGCCCTGTCACCTACCTTTGTGCTGAATTTCCTCTTCTGTGACTGGATCCCATGGCTGTGCCTCCCTTTCCCCTCAGATGTGGATGAATGCGAGCTCGGTGGACACAACTGTGACACCCACGCCTCCTGCCTCAACGTTCCTGGAAGTTTCAGCTGCAGGTGCCAACCAGGCTGGATAGGGGATGGCTTCAAATGCCATGGTGAGTAACTGGAAGCAGGGGGTCAGGATAGTGGGGCCCAGGGGTATCTGTGAGGGCCATTCAGTACTGGGGTTGGAGGGTCTGCATCCCTGCAGTCCTCCAATGTGTGCACCTGGGGGTTCTGGGCTCTGTCACCTGCAGACCTGGATGAATGCACCACCCAGGAGCACCGGTGCAGTCCGAGAGCTGACTGCCTCAATGCCCCTGGCTCCTACCGCTGCACCTGCCACCAGGGCTTCTCTGGGGACGGCTTCTCCTGTGAAGGTGAGATCAGTGGTGTGGAAAGGCAAGGCCCAAGAGGGGGAGGAATGGGTGCCAGATTCACGGTGTCCATGATGGTCATTTGGCCTCCAGACTCACTCTGCCCTATCCACTGTACCATGGGTGCTGTGATGCTGTATCCTCAGTCCAGGGACTGAAACTTAGAGTCCCCTGAACTGTTAAGTGCATGGGACCCTCGTGTGCTTCCTGGATGCCCCTCACCCTGCGTGAGTGTTTCCCATCCCTGCCCATCCTGGCCAGAGTCCAAGTGTCCAGAACCACCTCTCTTCTCTCTCCCTGGCTCTAGCTTGCTCATCTACTTTCCACTCCCAGGTCAAAGGTCTGAGTGCTACCTGCTCAGGACTTTGGGTGGTGGTGAAGAGTTTGAGTGACTTGGGGGATCTCCTGCCTGTTTTGCATGGGTCCTGGCCCAGCCGGCCCTCATCCCACTGCCTCTTGGGGCACCTCAGACAGGGACGAATGTGCTGAGAATATGGAGCTATGCAACCATGGGCAGTGCCTGAACGTGCCCGGCGGGTACCGCTGCGAATGTGAGATGGGCTTCCATCCCACTGAGGATCCCCGGGCCTGCCAGGGTGAGGCTTGGGCTTGGCAGGCAGAGGACAGAGTGGGTGGGTCCCGAGGACAGAGTGGGTGGGTCCCGGTGGCAGACTGCCAGGTGGGGCAGGCTGACCTGTGGTCCTCACAGATGTGGACGAGTGTGCTCTCGGGAACGTCTGTGCATTTGGGAACTGTGAGAACCAGCCTGGAATGTTCCGCTGCATCTGTGAGGGTGGCTACGAGCTGGATCGTGGTGGTGGCAACTGCACAGGTGTGGGGTCAGCCGGAATCCAAAGTTGGGCATGGGGGATACAGCTCACTCCCTCCCTATCCTCAAATTTCTCCTCAGATGTCCTCCCGTGGGGGGCCCTTGCCTGATCTCCCATCTAAAACAGTCCCTCGAGCCTCCAGCCACTGTTCCCCTGCTGAATAAATTCAGTGAGTGAGTGAAGTGCCCCCTGCACCCCAGTTGCAGAAGGTCTCTCCCACCTGTGTATGTGTGTGTGCACGTGCTTTTAAGTGGGTGCGTAGGTACAAGCCGCAAGGTCTCTGTCACAATGAGATACTCTGCCACTGTACCTTAAAAGCAGCCATAGACAAAATGGAAATGAGTAAGCATGGCTGTGTGTGCTAATAAAACTTTATTGCTAACAACCAGCAATGGGCCGGGTTTGGCTCACAGGTTGGATTTTGCCAACCCCGGGGTTGAAAGTGTTTTCTAAATGTAGATTAGGTGACCAGACTCATACTGTAATCCCAGCACTTTGGGAAGCCAAAGATAGAGGATCACTTGAGCCCAGAAGTTCAAAATCAACCTGGACAACATAGCAAGACCTCATCCATACCAAAAAACAATAATAATAATTAAAAATTAGCTGGGAGTATTGGGAAGACCACTTGAGCCCCAGAATTCAAGGCTGCAGTGAACTATGATTGTGCCAGTGCACGCCAGCCTGGGCGACAGAGCAAGACCCCATCTCCTTCATACATACATACATATGAGAACCCAGAGCAGTTAGAGTTTTAATTATAGGGGCCAAGAACGATGGAGCTGGGGGAGGAGGTTCAACAGGACAGGGCAAACTGAAGAACCAAAGGCTCCTCTCCCCTTGGGGTTTCTCCCCAGGGAAGGACGGGCTCATCAGCCCACAATTTGGTGCCCAAGAGTGGCCCTGGGGTGAAGACTGTGGCTTTTCAGGAGGGAGTGTGGGAAGGGGCTGAGAGAGGGCTCCTTGCTAGAGACAGTATGTCCTTCCCAACAGATGTCAATGAGTGCACAGACCCAGTGAACTGTATCAATGGTCTGTGTGTCAACATCCCGGGCAGCTACCTCTGCAACTGCCCCCAGGATTTTGAGCTGAACCCCAGCGGGGTGGGTTGCGTGGGTGAGTCTATGGTTGGCTCTGGTTGGGGATGTGGAGGCAGTGGAGATGGGCAGGGCGTGGTCTGGGTCATCCCCTATGTCAGCCTGTTCAAATCTACCCACTCCTGACAAACAAGCCATGGGCTAGTCCTGGGCCAGAGTGGTTGCCCTGTCACCCATTGGGATACAGCCTCATATGTGCTCATGCACACACAGGCAAAGATTTTCCTCCCCCACTTGCCAGCCTTCTCTTTTTGCCTGTTCAGACATCCGATCTGGGAACTGTTTCCTGGACACGCACAACCGAGGGGATGGTGGTGTTTTCTGCAGTGCTGAGATTGGAGTTGGTGTCACCCGAGCCTCCTGCTGTTGCTCCTTGGGCCGGGCCTGGGGCAACCCCTGTGAGCTGTGCCCAGTGGCCAACACCAGTGAGTCCCTGTGAGGCAGATGGGCATGGTGACCTGAGCTACAGAGACCTGGGTACTTTGGGGGTCATCTAAGGGAGGACCTTAGGTGACAGGGAAACTGAGCCCCTGGGAGGGAGAAAGGCTTGTCCTGGCTCACACAGCAAGCTCTTGGCAGTTCTTCAGGGTTGCTTTCTGTGAAGGCAACAAACACGGAGAGTGTACTGTGCAGGGTCCTAGGGGCTGGTGATTCAGAGGACGAACTCTGTACTCTGTGCCTCACACTTAAACCAACAGTTTCAGGACTGTGAGAGTAGCTCTATCCTAAGGGTTTATTTCAGGCATGGCCATGGCTCAGGAGAAAACTGTGGAGAAGTGGGTAAGGGGAGGCTTCCTGGGGAAGAGACTTGAGTAAGGTTTTGGAGGATGTAGGTGTTTTCCAAGCAGAATAGGGGAAAGAATGTGCAATGCAGTGGGAACACTATGTGCAAAGTCCTCAGGTGTGAAACAGGGAGGTACCTGTCCACTTAGGTGTGTGCATTTGTGAACATCCAGGGTCTTCCTTCCAAGAGGGAAGCTTGCAGTCCCAATGAGGTCTGGTTTGTGTCAGAAGGAATCATCTCCTCATCCGCAGACAGGACCTCTCTGCTCACATTTTGAATGTGAACTCACTTTTGCACACATGCATACAGGTGCGCGCACGTGCGCGCACACACACACACGCACACACACACTCATCCCAGACAACCACAGGACTGGCCAAAAAGATAAGGGGCTGCAATTGGTACAATACAGGGATGGGGGCCCACTCTTGAGTCCTTTTTAGGGGACCGTCCCTCTTACTTCCCGTAAGCTTTGCCTGAATACCCTGCACTGTAGCCCCTCACAGAAATCTGTTTCTTCTTGCAGCTGAGTACAAAACCCTGTGTCCTGGTGGTGAGGGCTTCCGGCCCAACCCCATGACCGTCCTTCTGGAAGGTGAGTTTCTGGTGGACCATTCATCCATCCATCCATGTAGGGGCTGACTTTTCTCTCCCTCTTGCCTTACCAAAGTGCAGAATTGAGCAGCTTTTGGTGGGGAGGGGGCACATCCTTCCACCTGGAGACTGTGCAGCTGGAATAAACTCTGCTTTTGGTTTGTGCTGAACTTTTTATCTGCTCTTTCAGCCATTTCTTCCACTTGTTGGTTTATTGATTCATCTACCCATCCATCCATCCCTCCTCCATTCACCCATGCAGCTATCCGTCTATCCACCTATCCATCTATCTACCCATTCCTCCCTCCTCTATTCTTTTATCCATCTATGCCCCACCCATCTATTCATTCACTCATGTACCCATCCATCCATCTACCCACCCACCTATCCACTAATTCACCTTCTCATTCACTAATGCACTTTCTTATTCTTCCATCTACTACCTTTTATATCCACTACCTATCCACCCATACACCCACTTACCCATCCATCCACTCATCTACCCACCCATGTATGCTCCCATCCATTGTATCCACAGGGAGTGATAGAGGTTGAAGAAGACATTCCATCCAGAAGAGACTGTATGGTGGATGGAAGGATGAACTAACAAATGAAGGGAAAGAAGTTGAACTTGGGGGTGACATGAACACAAGATTCTTGGTTCAGGGCGGTGCCTGTGGCTCAAAGGAGTAGGGCGCCAGCCCCATATACTGGAGGTGGTGGGTTCAAACCTGGCCCTGGCCAAATGCACCTACTCAAAAAAAAAAAAGAGTCTTGGTTCAGCCCCTCCAAATGTCCAACAGCCATGGGATAGCTCTTGGGAATCCTTGAGGGAACCCTGGAGAGCCCAGGGCAGGACGTAGATGTCCCCTAAGTTCCCTCATGAATTTAGCTTCCCAGCATGGCTTCCTCACTTCCTGACAGACATTGACGAGTGCCAGGAACTGCCAGGGCTGTGTCAGGGGGGTGACTGCATCAACACCTTCGGCAGCTTCCAGTGCCAGTGCCCACTTGGCTATCACCTCAGGGAGGACACCCGCATCTGTGAAGGTGAGCATGGACTCTCTTCCTCCTCCTCCCCCTTGTCTAACCTCTGCCCTCTACCCAGTTAGAAGTTACCTGGTTTATAACCGTACCCTTCCTTTCATGGGTAAACCTGACCAAGTCCCAGAGTAAAGAGTGAGAAGGAAGACAAGAGAAGGAATAGCCCCACCTTTCCTCCAAGCATCATTTCATCTGTCTCCCTGCAGGTCTTGTTTGAATGTAATAGAAATGGTCAACAGCTAACTGGTGTCTAGGACCATGTGACACCACTGTGCTGAACATCCTTATTTGTCATTCATTCAGTCCCCACAACAGTTGTCCCATGCAGGGATGTGTTCCAATCAGATCCCATTTTCAGCCATAGAAACTAAGTCTTGGCTGGGTGCATTGGTTCACGCCTGCATTCCTAACACTGAGAGGCTGAGGTGGGCAGATCGCTTGAGTTCAGGAGTTTGAGACCAGCTTGAGCAAGAGTGAGACCCTGTCTCTACTAAAAATAGAAAAACCAGCCAGGTATTGTGGTGAGGTAGGGGATCCCTTGAGCCCAGGAGTTTGAGGTTGCTGTGAGCTGTGATGTCATTGCACTCTACCCAGGGTGACAGAGTGAGACACTATCCCTCCCCTCAAAAAAAGAAAGGAAAAGAGCTCTCAGGGTTGGGTGGCACCTGTGGCTCAAAGGAGTAGGGCGCCAGCCACATATGCTAGAGGTGGGAGTTTCAAACCCAGCCCCGGCCAAAACTGCAAAAAACAAAAAAAAAGAGCTCTGGGAGCGTCCCAGTGCGGCCACGGGTATAGGTGGAGGGCAGGAGGCGGGCTCATTTTGTAACGTTCTCTGAGAGAAGCAGCGTCTGCAAGGCAGTGTTCATCATGTTCTCCTTCAACATGTTCCACCACCTGATTCCCCGGGTCTTCCAAAACCGCTTCTCCATGCAATACCGCTGCTTCTCTGTGTCCATGCTAGTGGGGCCTAAAGACAGGTCAGATGTGGAGAAAGGAGGGAAGATAATCATGCCACCCTCAGTGCTCCATCAACTCAGCCAACTTAACGTCACCTGTCCCATGCTGTTCAAACTGACCGATAAGAGCTGGGCCGCATGACGCACTGTGGCATGCTGGAGTTGGTGGTTGAGGAGGGCACCTGCTACCTCCCACCCTGGATGATGCAGAACTTGCTCTTAGAAGAAGGGGGCCTGGTCCAGGTGGAGAGTGTCAACCTCCAGGGGGCCACCTACTCCAAGTTCTAGCCTCAGAGCCCCAACTTCTGGACATCACCAACCCAAAAGCTGTATTAGAAAACTCACTGAGAAACTTTGCCTGTCTCACCACGGTGGATGTGATCACCATCAACTACAATGAGAAGATCTACCAGCTGTGGGTATGGAGCTGTGGAGCTGTGGAGACCAAACCCGACAAGGCCATGTCCATCATCGAGTGTGACATGAACGTGGATTTTGACGCTCCCTTGGGCTACAAGGACCCCGAAAGAAAAGTCCCCCATGAGGAGTCGACAGAAGGTGAAGCTGTCCACAGTGGCTATCCTGGAGAGCTGGGCTTCCATGCATTCTCTGGCTCTGGAAATAGACTAGATGGAAAGAAGAAAGGGGTAGAGTCCAGCCCCTCCCCCATCAAGCCTGGAGACATTAAAAGAGTAATTCCCAATTATGAATTTAAACTTGGTAAGATCACTTTCATCAGAAATTCACGTCCACTGGTCAAAAATGTTGAAGAGGATGAAGCTGGAGGCAGATTTGTGGCTTTCTCTGGAGAAGGACAGTCATTGTGTAAAAAGGGAAGAAAACCCTAAGTTGGAACTGTTGGCTGATTGGTGAATAAAAGAATCGATCATAGCAAAAAAAAAGAAAAAAAGAAAGAAAGAAAAAGAAAGTAATACTCAGTGAAATTAAGTGACTTGTCCAGAAATACTAGCAGTAAGTAGTGGAGACAGCCTCTGAGGCTAGCCATTCTGATTCTTAAGTCTGAGCCCTTTTAATGTAACATACCAAATTTATTTATTTTCCTTCACTCATTCACTCATCTATTCATTTATTCATCCTTTTTCTTCCTTTCAACCAGTATTAACTGAGCACCCATACACAGCCAGACATGGAAATTAGAACAACATTTCTTTTACCCCGAGCAATAATACTGTTTAGAAACTCAGGGAAATGGTGAAGGAAAAGAGAAATCTAAGACCTAAATTATAATTTTCTTTGTACATGGGCGTAGGAGCTGTTGAATCAAAATCAGGTCTCAAAATGCTTGAATAGGCCGGGTGCTGTGGCTCACGTATGTAATTCATGAAAAGCTTTGGGAGGCCAAAGCAGGAGGATCACTTGAGGCCAGGAGTTCAAGACCAGCCTGAGCAACATGGTGAAACTACCCACTCAACAAAAAGGGAAAAAAAAAGTCAAAATGCTTGAATAATATTTCATACTTTCTTGTCTACTCCAACCTTTAGAACTTTCTTCAGGTTTAGTAACTCTTCTTTTTCTAAAAAATATAAAGTATAAAGTTAGGTTATTGATTTTGGATCTTTCTTCTTTTACATTGAAAGTATTTACAACAATTTACATCTTCTGAGCACTGCTTTTTCTGAATCTCATAGTTTTAGTATGTTGTGTTGTTGTTTTCATTCATCTCAAAATATTTTTTTTATTTCCCATACAATTTCTTCCTTGACCAATTGATCAAAATGTGTTGTTTAATTACACATTCTTTACTAGCTCT
The DNA here is from genome assembly GCA_963574655.1 of Perodicticus potto. Classification (NCBI taxonomy): domain Eukaryota; kingdom Metazoa; phylum Chordata; class Mammalia; order Primates; family Lorisidae; genus Perodicticus; species Perodicticus potto. The sequence continues at coordinate 208 of CAUYRH010171517.1, read as the reverse complement.
CTTTCTGTTATTGACTTCCAGTTTTATATCATTGTGGTTGAAGAAGATATGTCATATGATTTTAACATTTTTTTTTTTTTTTGAGACAGAGCCTCAAGCTGTCACCCTGGGCAGAGTGCCGTGGCATCACAGCTCACAGCAACCTCCAATTCCTGGGCTCAAGCGAGTCTCCTGCCTCCGCCTCCCAAGTAGCTGGGACTACAGGCGC
>CAUYRH010171516.1:0-11281 GCA_963574655.1 Perodicticus potto | reverse complement strand
GCCATTTTTTTTTTGGTTGCAGCCATCATTGTTGTTTGGCGGGCCCAGGCTGGATTCGAACCCTCCAGCTCAGGTGTACATGACTAGCGCCTTAGCCCGTTGAGCCACAGGCACTGAGCCAGGTTTCCATGTTTTTATATGAGAATGAAGATTTATGTTGTCACTGAGTTCAACTTGTATTCCATGATGGTCCGAAAAGATGCAAGTAATAATTTTTTCTATTTACCTTTTAGAGCCAGAGTCTCAGTTTGTCACCCTCAAAATAATATTCCTCTAGTTCTAGGTTATGCTTTCCTTACGTCTGACTGTTTACAGAATTTTCTCCTTCATATTAACTTTGGCGAGGTTAATTATAATGTGTCTTGGAAATGCTTTATTTGAGTTGAATCATGCTGGGGTTCTGAAACTGCTGTCTGGATGTCCACATCTCCTCCCGTGGTTTGGAAGTTCACCTTGATTATATCTTCAAGGTGAGTATCTGGGCCTTTCAAAGGAACCTTGTTGGCTTCAGGAATTCCTATGAGGTGAATGTTCATTTTCTTTGAATTGTCCCAGAGCTTTCTGAGAGAATGATTCATTTTTACTCTCCACTTCTCTTCCTGTTTGAGTGTTTTAGAGTGTTCAAAAGCTTTCTCATCAATGTCAGAAATCTCTTCCTTGTGCCTGCTCCATTATGTTACTGAGGGATTCTACTGTATTTCTCAGATTTTTGAGGGCTGCAAGTTCTTGTTTCAATATTTCAAAATCTTTGGCGATTTTGTCTTTGAATTCATTGAATTAATGAGACAACTTTTGAAATGCTCCTTGAATTTCTAATTCCAAATTTATCTCCATTCTGTTAATCATGTTTGCCATCCAAATTCTGATTTTAATTTCTGACATCTCAGCCATTTGCTTATGAATGGGATCTTCTGATGTGTCCACCTTTTTGTTACTTGGGGGAGTTGATGTACTCTGATGATTCATGTGGCCAGAGTTTTTCCACTGATTCTGCCCCATAATTATTTTTCTCCATTTATTTAGATGAGCAGATAATGTTGAATTGTGTCGGGGGCTTTTGGAGTAGTGATTAACCAGCCATTTACCCAAGAGTTGGGACTAGTGACTGCAGCTTTCCCCCTAAAGCTTTGTAAATGACCCATACATTACTCTGGCCTGAGATACTGGGGACATGCTTGGTGAGGTGGGGCTAAGTGTCTCTCTCTTGTTTTCATCTGGTCTCTGTCCAATCCAAGTGAATCAGAAACTTTTGCTTGAAGTACCAGCTATGGATAAATACCAGAAACTACAACAGCCCACTCCCCATGGGCAACAACTAGAAAGGGAAAATCAAACCTTCCCACAACAAGACAACCATGGTTCCACCTTGGATGGTCTTTAGGTATTTGGCCCAGGTCAAGAGTTCCAAATCAGGAGGTTGTTCCTTTTCCAGTCAGGAGACAGTCTCAAGTTGGATAGACAAAAAGGACTCCAGCAACTAGATGTCAGGCATCTGCTGACTCGCTCCAGTGCTCTGTGGAGTCAAGAAGTGCCCACACAGCAAATGAATTAGTCTGGGAAGGTTGATGCCTCCTGCCCCACCTTGTACCTTTGTCACACCTAGTCACTATTAACCCAGCAAGGTTGAGACTCAGTTACCTCCAATAGGCAGATGCTCCACAAGTTGGCGACTGACTGAGTTACAGGGAGATCTTTGTCTCCTTGGCCATGCCACCGCACTCTGCCACCTGTCAGCAGGGGGAGCTGAGGCAGATTGATGTTGCTGCCACTTATATTTTCACAGAAATGGCATTTTTGTCCCAGTTATACTCCCCTGCAGGCCAGGTGCTGTTAGAGTTCACAGAAACTATGACTCAGAACCACCCTGTGCCACTGCCACTTTGCCAATTCTCACTTTTCTGGCATCTCAGGTTCTGCTGCACTCTGCATTGGGGCAGGTGCACATAGAGCTCACAGACGGCTCTCATTTGCGCCTCTCTGCTCTAGTGCTAGTACCATGCATGCTTTTGTTCCTGCTATGCTCCCCAGGATACTGGTTACATCTTGGGCTCACAAAAGCAGAGATTATTACTCAGCCCCTCCCTGGGAGTATGCCACTACTGTGCATGCTCGGATTCTATTCTCCATCCACAGAGCGCCCTGCCATAGCCAGTACCAGCTCAGGGGTACACTATGCTCACAAGGCCTGTGTTTACATCCGAGATCTGTTCTTCCAGTAGCTGCCACCAGAGTAGATTCCCAGTTCCCTCTGGTTGCTAAGAGAGTGGCGAAGTGTCTGTCCAAATTATCCCCAGGTGTGTAAGCCCTATTGTTCCTGCTACAGCAACTGCTGCACTGTGCCACAGGGAACTGCTTTGTCCTCTTCCATATGGCTACCTCACTTCACAATCCCTGCTCCACACATTTGCTACAGAACCAGCACAGACCTGGACAGCCCAAGCCCCATCCACACCTCTTGAGGAAATGCCCAAGAGCCTGGACTCCATCAGTGCCAGGATTCCAGACTTTGGAGTGGTAGTGGAGGGGAGTGCTGGGAGTTCAGAATAGCATGTAGAGTCTATGTTTAGTTTTATGCCTGTTGAGAGAGTACCATGGCACACTAGTGTGTACTGTCTGGACAAGGAGCTGTGGAATTTAGAGGTTCTCTCTCATGGGATAAAATAGGAAGAGATCTGAACTCTGCTAGATTATTTGTGGAAAGTATACTGTGAGCTGTTCTCATAGGGTAGGGGACTCTTGTACTCTGGGTGATGAAATTTCTACCTATTGTTTGTTCCCTTGGGGTCACAGTTCGCCTCAGCAGGGGAGATGTGTGATCTTCAACCTTCTCTCTTGGCTCAGCTCCAAACCATCAGGTTACTTGCAAAACTTCTATTCTTTATATCCCCTTATGGATGGGAGCATCTGTGGAAAGCCAGATCTAGTCGGACATCTTTCCTCCTCCCCCATTTTTCCATTATCATAATCATTTAAAGGTTCATTCCTATTGTAACATAAATGTGCACTTCATTCATTATGATTGTTGAAAAATACCCATTGTGTGAATATAGCACATATGAAAAAGTCATCTGTAAGTCCCATTAGTAATCCTGAAGACGTTCCCTACTAATCTAAGATTTTTAAACGATTTTATCAACAGGACATATTATCTCTGTCAAAACTCTTTTTTCTGTCTGATGAGGTCACCATGTGGTTTTTCTTACTGATTCTATTATAATGCAGTGTGTTTTTTTTCATGTTTTATTTTATTTTTCATTAATCATATATACATACATCATGAATATATTTATGCCTTTGTGGGATTCAATGTGTTGATTATTTCTACAAATTGGAGTGCTTACATCCTACTAATTAACATAGCTTTCACCTCATTTATGAATCACAGTGTTAAGAAATTTGTGTTCAATACTTGATAGATTTGACTTGTACCCTTGCAATACGCTTCATAGGTGAGGTCAAATAGTTGACTTACCGATATTGAGATAAACTAGAAATACTGGTAAAAAATACAATTTGGAAAAATGTATAAAATATTTTGTATGCTACCAGACATTTCCTGCATTGATACAGGGTATCTGTTATGGATTTGACCTAGCATTTCTGCCTTTTCCCCAGAAATTCACAGTTGTTGGGCAGCACCTGTGGCTCAGTGGGTAGGGCACTGGCACCATATACTGCAGGTGGCAGGTTCAACTCCAGCCCTGGCCAAACTACAATGAATACATAGCTGGGCATTTTGGCCGGCAACTGTAGTCTCTGTTTCTTGGGTGCCTGAGGCAAGACAATCTCCTAAGCCCAGGAGTTGTAGGTGTCTGTGAGCTGTGTGACACCATGGCACTATACTGAGGGCAATAAAGTGATACTCAGTTTCTACAAAAAATAAATACATTTGCACCATCATAGCTCAAGGCAATACAAGCTGGTAAACACAAGTTATCCTCCTGAGTTTATGCTTCTCAGCAGCTGTGAGTACAGGCCAATACTTCTGGGGAAGTACTGTACTTACTTCTTGGACAAGTGGGCTCTTTCTATGTTTCTCAGTCTGATCTTAAACCCCATATCTTCCAATGAACTTTCTGCATCAAGCTCTGAAATTCCTGGGATTATAGGTGTGAAGTATGTTACTCATTCATGCTTATGATTTGGTGAAGGTTTTTCTTGATAATTCTCATAGATAACAGCTCACAGATTAAAAAATAACAAATATATACAGATATGATTTACACACTCCAGAATTCACCCATTTTCAACTATAGAGGTAAAGTCTACACATTCAGGGAACACTTGTACAATTTATTGGTTTGTTACAGGAAAGTTTTCCTTAAGGTTTACAGTAGAGAGATAGGGGAATGAAGGAATGAAAGAATGTAGAGACAAAGCCAATGAGAGAGAGAGAATTGGAGGAAGGAAAGCGAATTACAGAGGAGCAAATGGAGGAAGGGGTAGAGGGAAATAAAGGAAGAGAAAATGACCAAACTTGGTCGCTAATATATATAATCCCATCCCTCTAGCATGCAGAGATGAGTAGAATTCTTGAAGGAGGGCATGCTGGATACAGACTGAGCAAGTGCCAGACACTGTCTCTACTCAAAAGTAAAAATACCTGAGGCATTAGGACAGGCACCTGTCGTCCTAGCCACAAGGAAGGCTCAGGCAGGAAGATTGCCTGAATCCTGGAGTTTGACTAAGGATCGCTATAATCTAGGCTGAGGCCATGATAAAATAGCCTGGGCCACATACAGAAGCCATATCTCAAAAATACGAATACTCACACACATACACAGACAAACCAACAAACCAATCAACAAATATTTTCATCATCTAAAAAGACCAAAATTACCTAGGTGGTTTAAGCAAAGTAGACATACAAAAGATCTGTGAAACTATCACCAAATTGAGGCTGTAGCAAGGTATAATAAAATTGTAAACTTCTCTCAAATGGATGTTTTGGGGTAGGGGTCAAACAGGTCTTTGAAATAGAGTTCCATGGGTATTGCCGTGGCTCACTGTTTGGGGCTCTGGGTCCATATATCAAGTGTAGGGAGTTCGAACACTGCTCCAGCCAAACCGCAAGAAAAATATAGCAGGGTGTTGTGGTGGGATCCTGCCAGCTAATTGGGTGGCTGAGGCAAAAAAATTTCCTAAGCTCAGGAGTAGAAGTTTCCTGTGAGCTGTGATACCACATAACTCTACCGAGCATCAAAAAGTGAAACGCTGAATTGAAGAAAACAAACAAACAAACAAAACAAGTGTTCTACTTCAGTGACTCAATGACTCCATAAAGTTATGGCAGCTGTGATGCAGTTTGAGTAACACTGCATTATAAAACCTCAACTGTTGTGTCACCCTAGGGCCTGGAATCTCAATCATCAATACAATCAATAAGGCACAAATAGGATATCACTTTTCTGTCTGTAGACGGAGGGCTAAGAAGTATTCTTGTTCAAACCCTTGAGGGATACTAGCTGAAGTGAACAGAAAACTCCCCTTAGTATCTTTGACCAGAAACCTGGATCAGGACATTACAGAATGAAGTCACTACTTGTACACCATGGATGACATTACAACGAGTGTTGCCCTGGGTTACCTATTTATGCTTAACCTTATTCCTGCTAAGCATGTGTAGTGCTTATGCAGGTTTTTCATAGGGTTCAAACTGTTACAAAAGAGTGGGGTTCTGTTCTCCACACCCAATTACTGATTCCAAATTTTCTTTGTATATCTGGCCAAGGAATTCAACAAACCTTCCTTCCTTTTCACATCATGGATTTGTAAGCATGTGGAAGAGTATGGTTTAGACCTAGTGCTGTCCTGGGACATGAGACACCAAGAATGCAAGCCCAAAGATCAGACAGTGATTTCACAGACCTGACAAGTTTGTCAAACAATTCTCAGTTCTGCTTTTCCTGAGATGTTATTTCCTTCTCTAACATAGGCTTGTTTCAGAAGGTAGCTCTCATACTGAAGGTCCTCTCTCGAAATCTACCTAGGCAATGTGTCCAGTGGTGTACTCCATACCTGCAGTTGTTTCTTCTGATCCAGTGAAATATCAGCCCAACTAGAAAGTTCCAGCATTCCCGAACTCTGGGCTAGTTGTGTCCAAACTTTTGGCTTCTTGGCCACATAGGAAGTAAAAGAGTTATTTTGGGCCACACATTCAATACACAATAACTAATGAAACCTTATAAGCAAGAAAGAGAAGTGGGCATAACTGTGGTAATATATTCCACCATGGACAGGCAAAACAGTCCTAACATAATCACTATTTGTCACTGAGCCTGAGGATTGCACACCTGTCAAAGCCCCTGATAATGTCATTTTTATGTAGAGCCTAATGACTTTTGAGCACATGACTAGAATATTTGGTTGCTCTTGGAGGCCAAGGTAGGCTGATCCCCTGAGCTCAGGTGTTAGAGATAAGGCTGAAGAAAAGCAAGATACCCTCCACTCCGATCACACCAAGTTTGTACTAAAATAGAAAAAGTTGTCAAGGGTTTTGACCGTTGCTTTTTTTCCAGCTACTGCAGAGTCTGAGGCAGTAGCATACCTTCATCTCAAATTTGGATGTTGCTGTGTGGTAGCCTGATGCCATGACACTCTATCATTGGAAACATAGTAGAGTCTGTCTCATGAAAAATAATTAAAGGAAGGAAGGAAGGAAGGAAGGAAGGAAGGAAGGAAATAAGGAAAGAAGGAAGGAAAGAAGGGAAGAAGGAAAGAAAAGAAAGGAAGGAAGGAAGGAAGGAAGGAAGGAAGGAAGGAAGGAAGGAAGGAAGGAAGGAAGAAAGAAAGAGAAAGAAAGAAAGAAAGAAAGAAAGAAAGAAAGAAAGAAAGAAAGAAAGAAAGAAAGAAAGAAAGAAAGAAAGAAAGAAAGAAAGAAAGAAAGAAAGAAAAGAGAGAAAGAAAGAAAAGAGAGAGAAAGAAGGAAAATTTGCTAGGGAGTGTTTCTCAGGGCCACAGTATGAGGAAAGGTCAGCAGGTAGATTTAATATGGGACTACATAAAGAAGAAATGTATTGTGGTCCCTGGAGGGGGAACAATGAGTCAGGACAAGTGGGTTTGGGATAGGTTTGTTAGCATATTGCCAGTCGATCTGATGGGTAGGTGATCCCCTGTGATGTCTAGTTCTGATGTTCAGACTAACTGGGTCAAGGGAATATTGGCCGATATTCAAGGAGTTCAACAGAAGAGGTGGATCCTTTAGTGTGCATAGGAAAAGCCTAATTTGAGTCAAGAAGTTATTGTGTGTGCAGTTTCCAGTGACTACAAGAATCTAGGATATCAAAGGGTCAGAGTTACGTAAAATCCAAAGGGTTGAATAATAGAGGTTGTAGGAAAGCAATTTCCCTATGAGAGAATAATTTCTCTACTTGACATTGAATTTAGGGGAAAAATTTCAACTCTTGAATGGTGGTCAAAAATAAAAATGAGGGGTAAGTTCCCTACCAGTGGTTTTCTTCATTTCCATATTGAGACAGAGTTTCATTTTATTCCCTTCGATAGAGTGTCCCAGTATCATATCTCACAACAAACTTCAAGTGTTTCCATCCATCTAACCTATTCCCTTCAGCTGGAATTCTAGGTGCCTGCATTACATCTGGACATTTTTTATTCTTCAGAGATGAGAATCTCATTTGTTCTCAGGCTGTTCTACAATTAATAAATTCAGACAATCCAACTGACTGGTCTTCCCAAGATGACAAGCATGAAACACCACTGCAGGCCACCAACCATAGTTTGAAAAATATCCCAAATTCAAGGTCTGGAGTGGTGGCTCACACCTGTAATGTGAACACTCTGGGAAGCAGAAGTGGGTTTTCAAAATGCCTGGGCACTGTGGGGCAGCACCTGAACTCCCAGATACTTGGGAGGCAGAGGCAATAGTATCTGTTGACCCAGTAGTTTGAGATTGCAGCTGGCTAGGATGATGCCAGGGCACTCTACCCAGGAGGAAGTTGTCAGGCTCCATCTCAAGGAAAATGAAAATGACAACTTCGCTAGGATGGAACAATGTCCCTTCAATGTCAATTCATTTAAACACATGTGTAAGCAGTGAGATAGGGTTGACTGTTTCTCAAGTACTCTCACGTCCTGGGTACTTGTTATACTGTGAGACTTTTGAACTCCTCAAGTTTTGGAAAATGTCTTCAAGTAGCTTCATTAAAATAAGTAATTCACCCTTTGAATGTGTACAATTTTGTTTTTCTTAGTATAATCACACAATTGTACAGCTATCATCACAACTTAATTTTAGAATATTGTCTTCTCCCTCCACACAAAGAATGTCAATACCTACTATCCTTCACTTTCACTTCCCCACAACCCTCCTACCCCTAACCCCTATTCGTAGCAAACAATTGGCCTTGTCTTGTTGTTTTCTTTTGAGTTCAGTCATGCTCTGTGTGGTCTTTTCTAGGTAGCCTTGTTCCCTTACCAGAATGATTTTAAGTATCATTCCTATTGTCACACAAATGTGCATTTAATTCCTTTCTATTGTTGAAAAATATTCTATAATGCATGCCTTTTGATTATGAAAAATATTCCATTGTGTTAATATAGCATGTTATATGTATCCAATCATGTGTAAATCCCATTAGTAGTCCTGAATATGTTCCATTTTCATCTAAGAATTTTTTTATTACTAGATAATTTTCCCTCAAGGTGCAGAGGAGAGAAATAGAGCAATATTGCAACATAAATGTGTAATTCATTCCTTTTGATTGTTGAAAAATATTCCATCATGCATTATGGGGAAAAGACCTGCATCAAAGCTTCTCCAAAGAAGACAGGAACACGGTATACAGACATATGAAAAAATGTTCATCATCATTAATCATCAGAGAAATGGAAATCAAAACCACTTTGAGATACCATCTAGCTCCAGTAACAGTAGCCCACATAACAAAATTCCAAAACTACAGATAAAGGTGTGGGTGTGGAGAAAAGTGAATACTTTTCCATTGCTGGTGGGAATGTAAACTAATACGTTCCATTTGGAAAGAAGTTTTGAGAACACTCAGGGATCTAAATATTGACCTGCCATTTGATCCTACAATTCATCTACTAGGAGTATATCCAATAGACCAATAATCACTTTGCAAAAATTATATTTGCACATGATTATTCATTGAGGCTCAATTCATAATAGCCAAGTCATGGAAGAAGCCCAAGTGCCCATCAATAGATGAATGGATTAATAAATGTGGTATATCTATACCATGGAATACTACGGAGACTTAAAAAAAAAGATGGAGCCTTTATCTCTTTTATGTTTACATGGAGGGACCTGGAACATATTCTCCTGAGTAAAGTATCTCAAGAATGTGGGGGGAAAGTATCCAATGTACTCAGTACTTATATGAAACCTACTTATATTTACTCATACTTTTTCATGAAAGATAGAACACAACTATAGCCCAGTATGAAGTAGAGAAATGGAGAGGAAAGAGAGGGGAGGGGGGAGCTTTGTAAGAGGGAGGTTAAAATGCAGAACCACAACTATGGAGCATATTGCAAGGATCCAAGTCAAATCTGTCAAGTGTAGAACATAAATATCTTAACACAATAATAAAGTAAATGAGATTAGAGTATGTTGATTGGTTTTATGTAAGCACATCAGATTGTATAAAAAAAATCAAAACATTGCACTCCACATATGCATAAAAGTATTCATGATCTATGTGTATTTGACTTAATAAAAGAAAGAAAAATATCCCATTGGTGAATATAGTAAGCTACATGTATCCACTCATATATAATCCCATTAGTAGATCTGAAGTCATTCCCTTCTCATCTAAGATTTTTGTTGTTGGTGGTGGTGCAGTTTGTCTAGGTCCGGGTTTCAACCTGCTCCCCTCAGTATAAGGGGAAGAGCCCTACTCACTGAGCTACAGGTGCCTCCCATCATCTAATATTTTTAAAAGATTTTATCAACCAGGTATGTTGCCTCTGTCTAAAGCCTTTTCCGTGTCTCTTGAGGTGACTGTGTGGTTGTCCTTATTGATTCTATAATGTAGTGTGTTCACTTAGTTGATTTCCCTGTATTGAGCTGGACTGGAAATCCTGGTAATAAGTCCCATTTAAGATACATTTATAAAATATTTTGTATGCTACCAGACTTTTCCTGCACCTATACAAAATATCTATTATAGATTGGATACTGTGTTTCCTCCATTGCCCCAGAGAAATACATTGGGACCATCATAGCTCAAGGAAATGCAAGCTGCTAAGCTTAAGTTATCATCCTGTGTTTATGCCTCTGAGCAGATGAGAGTACAGCCACATGCCACCACTTCTGGGGAACTTTTGCATTTATTTCCTGAACAAGTTCAGTCCTACTATGTTGCTCCATCTTGTCTGAACCCCCTTAGCTTACAGTGATGTTTCTGTCTCGGCCCCTGCAATTGCTGGGAATATATTTGTGAGCTATGGTGCTCATCCATGCTTATGTTTTGGTGAAGGGTTTTCTCGATAATCCTCATACATAACAGCCCATAGATTAAAAAATAACAACTCTATTCAGATATAATTTACCCACTCCACAATTCACCTATTTTAAGTATAGAGTTCAAGACTACACATTCAGGGATCACTTGTATAGTTTGTTTGTTAGTAGAGAAGTTTCCCTTAAAATGTAGAGGAGAAAGATAGAGGAAAGAAAGGAATGGACAGAGCAATCGAATGAGAGAGACTCAATTGGAGGAAGGAAGAATAAAGTCATGGAGGTGTGAAGGGAGTGAGGGATATAGGGAAACAAAGAAATAGAAAATGACCAAACGTGGTGGCTCACAACTCTAATACCAGCCATCTGGCATGCTGAGATGAGAGGAGTTCTGGAATGAAGTGGTGCTGAGAATGGACTGAACAAGAGTCAGACCCTGTCTCTACTAAAAAGTGAAAAATCATTTAGGCATTGAGACAGGTACCTGCAGCCCTAGCCACAAGGGAGTCTCAGATAGGAGGATTGCCTGAATCCTGAAGTTTGAGGTTGCTATGATATAAGCTGAGGCCATAAAAAACTAGCCTGGGCCACAGGTGAAAACTGTATCTCAAAAATGAACATACTTGCATTCTGGACAGGGGCCAGGTGGCTTGCCCAGCCAGTGGTATTGCTGGGAGCAGTCTTCTCTGGAGTGGCCAGTTTCCCTCCTGGAGATCTAGTCATGATCAAAACTCCTCCCTCTAATTCACCCTCCCTGACCCCAACTTGGGAAGTCCCCTTTCCTGTTATCTTGTCTTCTTCTACTGTTAAAGTTATAGGAGTCAATTCCTATATACATCA
>CAUYRH010171513.1:0-21420 GCA_963574655.1 Perodicticus potto | reverse complement strand
CTGCTGTCTGAGTCTGCCCTTCTTTCTCCTAAGGCCTAAGCCTTCTTAAGTCTATTTCCTGCCTATAAAATTTGAGGGTCAAGGCATTTCTTATTTCATGCTTTTTCTTTTTCTTTCTTTTCTTTTCTTTTTTCTTTTTTTCTTTTTTTGAGACAGAGTTTCATTATTTCACCCTCAGTAGAGTTCCATGGCATCACAGCTCACAGCAACCTCAAACTTTTGGTGGGGCTTAAGCGATTCTCTTGCCTCAGCCTCCCAAGTAGCTGGGACCACAGGCGCCCACCACAACGCCCAACTGTCTTTTCCTTTTTCTTATAAGCAGATACAAGTTTTTAAATTTTGTTGGCATTCTATATATTAATGAATAATCTACTCCCTCAGACAAAAGCTGTAACCACAAATATTTTCAAATTAAGCCAATCTTTTCTTTGACCTTGCCATGAGACCGCTGTAGGCACCATCTTTAAGGTTTTTATAAACCTCATTATATAACAGAGGGAGAGGACGTTTAAAGACACGACTATGATCCTTAGAAGGGCATTTTTTTTCTGTTTGAAAGGTTCTGTGAAGAACTCCTTCTGATCTCTCTGAGGTCTTAACAATGAGCTTGACAGTACCAGTGTCTCCCTTAACCCAGACGGCAATTTAAATATAATTTACAAACTACAGAGATTAAGAGTAAGAAACAGGTTTATTTTCAAACTAAAAAAGTTGTGAATCCTTTACAGTTAGGAGTTGATGTTTAGCCCCTTCTTCTCCATTCCTGGTTCATCACGGGCAGTAAGAATCCAGGTGACACTTTCACAATCTTCCCTCAGCTCGGTCGTCAGTTTCATTGGTACGTTTTTCGTCCCTTTTCTGTTCCCATATGTAATAGTGTTGTCAACATTCTCACTTACGGCCAAACATCTCCCAATCATTTTCTTCCTGTCCTTTGAGCTATCAGAGACAGCGCCCTCATCTCGAAGCTTCCTGGAGAGCCTTTCCGACTTTAGTTTATGACTTTCCTAGAGTCAATGCTGCATGTTTAAAGGTCTGTTTTTTTGTGAAGATTGACAGCGTCATCAAGTTTATTACACAATTTTCACATGTTTAAAGGTCTTTATGCAACGCTTCACTTCCAAATGCCGAAAGTTGTGTCAGTTATCTGTTACTGTATTTAAAGAGAAGACTAACCCCAAACTTAAAGATTTGAAACAACAAAAATTTCCTTCGCTCATAATTCTGCATCTGAACAGGGCTTGGGTAGGATAGCCCGTCTGTGTTGTATCTGACAAGGTGGCTCATTTAGCAAATTAGTACTAGCTATTGTATGGGAACTTTGTTGAGGCTGGGGGCCAGATCCTCTGGGGGCCACATCCTTTCGACAGGCAACATGGGCTCAATCAGTCACAGTGACTGGGTTCAAAAGCAAGTATCAGCCAGGCACAGTGGCTCACACCTATAATACCATAGCTCTGGAAGACCAAGGTGGGAGGACCATTTGCGTCCAGGAGTTCAAGGGTGCCAGAGCTTTCATCGGATCACTAAACTGCAGCCTGAGAGACAGGGAAAAACCCTGTCTCCAGGAAAAAATAAAAATAAAAAGGCAACAAAGTGTCCTAAGAGAATCAGACATGGTTGTTTTCTGATTTTCTCATCTATATAGTGTCACTTCCACTGGAATCATAGGAGCATATTTACAAGGGCACCTAGCCTCTCATATTTCCGTGGTAGAAATACCAAGTCACATTACAAAAGGGAAGTGTAAAAGGGCAGATTTTGTTGCTGCCTTCTTCATAAAGTAGAATAAGATTTGTTCAAATGAAAAGACATTGAATAACTTTGAATGAGATTAGTGATGTGGTCTGATTTCTGTTGCAAGAGATCACTCAGGCTGCTAACGTGTCTGACAGATTAAAGTCAAGATTGAAGTTAGGAGGACTGTTGGAGAGTGTGTGTCCATAGTTTGGGAGAGAGATAAGGGCAGCGTGTACGGAGAGAGGATGCAAACATAAAGACAAATTTGGGATATTTTGTAAAGGCATGATCAATAGAAATAGATTAGACTATGCCACTAACAGACAGAAAGAGATCAAAAACACCTGTGGCTCAGGAAATAGGGCACCAGCCCCACATACCAGATGTGGCAGGTTCAAACCCAGCCTCAGCCAAAAACTGCAAAAAAAAAAAAAATTATGTTAGGTAGATCACTAAGATCTCCAGATCTTCTAGGGACAAGGCTTCCCTGTCTTCCCCACCTGGGAATAAGGATGAATAAGAGTGGGAATTCCACGTTCATACCGCTCCACCCTCAACCTTGTCCCAAGCAACTATTACATCTGGGGGAAGGAACGAATGCCTTACAATCCGGGAATCCCCTAGATCTAATAATATTTGGGAAGTAACACAGAATAACCTATAACTGAGGCTAATTATCTTGTCATTAGCTCATACACACACACACACTCACATTCACACACACACATTGTGTCTCAACACCCCCACATGGGCTTTCAGAGCGGTTGCTCACAGATGCAACTTGGAAAACACCTGTTAATCAGTTAATCATTTGTAACATCTCACACTTCTCAAAAGCCCTCCCCAAACCAGGCCCATAAAAGGAAACAACCTAAGAATTCCCAGAGAGGGAGTCAGTGACTCTCCACTTCCAGAGACAAGTCCTTTTGTTCCACAATAACAAGTTGCTCACAGGAAATTGCTTTTTGCCAATGGCCACTCCATCACACTGGGCCTACTTGTGATTTTCCAAGCAAGGAGCCAAAAAAACAGGATAACATTCCACCAAGAGGCTGCACCTGACCGTTTAGCGTGTCTGTTCATTCTTCAGACAAGAGCACACCGAGAACCAAGCAGAGCCTTCCACCGGACCGTTATTTCTGAACTGTGCACGTGAGAAATCTGTGCATTGTAATTCTTCTCACTGAGATAGACTTGACGGGAAGAAACAATTTTTTATGTTCTGTTTTGCAGGGAAAGGAGATCAAGAGCTTGGCTTTGTGCATTTTGAGTTCCTTACTGAATACCTGGACTTGTCACCTATCCGTGCAGGGCTCCCAAGTGGCGTGTACCCATGAGGGAGAGCCAGGGGGAAGCGTATCACCTCTGTCATTTAGTATCTCAGGGCGTGCAACACTAAATTCACCATACTTTATTAGTCAGTGTAAAAGATGAAATTACAAACAGAAGTTGAGGGGAGGACACACAAGGCAGTCTCTCCATGGACATATAAACCTCCGCCTCTCAATGTTATTTTGCTGGAAGAACGGGTTGCATATATTGGTGCAGCCATCTTTGGAAAATATAATTTTCCACAATGAATATAGAAGTCAAATAAGATCAGCAGTGTTGGATTCCATTGAGACGTCCAGTAAATGGAGCCAGGAGCCAGGAAAATAAGCACTGGGTGTGCTGATCTTAGAGGTCACGTGTCTGCTCAGCCTGAGAAATGCGAATTGATGGAAGTCAGTTTGGGGAGGAGTTAAAAAATGAGGGTAATGAGAATATAATAATACTGACTATAGATCACTTTTTGAGATTTTCTTTCCATCAAAGGGAGCTACGAAATATAGCAGATGCTGGAAATACACGTAAGTTCGAGGAATGTTGTTTTTAAGGATAGGGAATATTTGCATGCTCGTGGAAATTATTCAGAAGAGAGGTAATGATGATTTTTAAAAAAGAAGAAGAAGAAGTAGTGGTGGTCACCAAGTCTTGGAGAAAAAAGCAGGCCAGAAATTCAGAGAAGTGTATAGTTGAAGGATTAAACTTTTATGGGAGAATGGAATGTCCTTATAGCCCCTGGAGGGAAGGTAGAGGGGATGAGTAAACATGAACTAGTCAAGGAAAACAAAATTGTGGATTTTGTGCCCACAGTGGGAGAAAACCTAGCTCAAGAAATTAGCCACATTATTTTTGATTCATGTGTTTTCATGTTTGAAATGAAGATAACAGCAATCGCAGGGAAGATGCACCAATTTTTTTCTCCATTTTAATCATCTCACCCTCTCTAATGAACTGAAACAAAACTCTGCTCTTTTCTAATTTAACTCATCTTCACTCTGCCAACTCTATAGTTCCTGCATTTTTTTGAAAAAAGAAAAACGTTAGCTGAAAGGATACTAAGTAGGAGTCAGCCAAATTAGATTTTTTTATTTGGTGTGCTATTGATTTAGTTAGTATTGACAATTCAATTTTCTTGCTCTTCAGTTTCTTCATCTTTTAGAAAGGAGTTATGGTGCCACATAATGATGATAAAAATAATATCTTGCATTTATATAACAATATAAAAATGTAACAACATTTTAGGTGCATCCCTTTTGCTCCGAATTATTAAGCTCCAAAAAAAGATGTTAAGTTTAAGATATTACTAAATTCATATTCTTGATACATTATATTTTCAGCCCATGTGCAATATACTCTTTACAATATTAATTTATAGTTAATCTTGGGCTTTATGTGTGAATGTTTAACTTCCACCATTAGGCTGAAAATCTCATAAAATTAGAAACGCTTGAGTCTTATTTTTCTCTTTTTTCCTCGGTTACGGCCCTGGAAGCCCACAGCATAAACATCATATGTGTCATGGTCTTGAAGACAATATGTTGACATACAGAGTCTTCTTTTTTATAAAGATGATGCTATCACTAGTCCTTTTTTAAAAGGTGTTTTAAATCTATTAAGTCATTTTATGCTGGCAACATGTGATAGGTGCTATTTCTACAGTGATTAAAACTGAGTTACAAAGAGGTTAACCAAGGTCAAACAACTGGTAGTTTTGGATACAAATACCATGGTCTCAGCCACTAATCTGACTGCCTCTCTGAAAATTATGAAGTTACTGATGATGGTGGTTAAGAAAATGATGTTGGGGCACAGACAGAGGAAAGGTCAGGTAAGGATCCTGAAAAGGTGGCCGTCTGCAAACTGAGAAGGAACGACTGAGAACAAACCAAACCTCGGACCTGCGGCCTCCAGAACTAGAAGCTTCTGGACAATCAGCCGGCTGCAGTGAGGATCAGAGCCGGAAGGAGCAGGATGCTGGCAGAGCTGCCTCGACGGGCTTGCGTCACTAATGCACAATAAACATATGAAGAGATGCTCAACATCTCTCACCAGGGAAACACGAATCCAAGCCACAGTGAGCTGTCACCTAACTCCTGTGAGAATGGCTTCATCAAAAGCCTCCAAACAACAGGCGCCAGTGTGGATGTGCAGAGAAAGGAACGCATATACACTGCTGGTGGGACTGAAAACAGGTGCGGCCTCCACGGAAAGTGCAGACAGTCCCCAGGTTCCAAACAAGATTGGTTCTGTAGGTGTGGTCTGAGGTTGGATTTTATACACGTAGGGTCACGTACATTTACCTATCACCTGATAGCCTCTGTTTCTGAGTGTCGGTTCTACATCAGTTGAATATTTTTAACTGGGGACTTACTGTAATAGCCTTCGTCTGTAAGTGTGAGTTGCACGTAATTCAGATGTTTATAACTTGGGCACTGCATGTGGCATGGAGATACCTCAAAGAACTAAAAGTATACCTACCATTGATCCAGCCATGTCACTATTGGGTGTATATCTAAAAGAAAAAAGTTATTTTATCAAGAAGATACATACACTCAAATGTTTATTGCAGCATAAGTCACAATCACAAAGATATGGAAACAACCTACGTGTCCACAAATCCATCAGTGGAAGAATAAACTGTCACTACACTCATGATTTTCCCCACACTTCTCTCACCTGACTGGCCCCCGCTACCATACAACACTGGTTCATGAGAGTTTATGGGGTTTGAGTACGCCAGTCTGTTAACTGTTGACACCAGCCCGCTGGGTTTTGTTTCAAGTGGAATGTGTGACCAGCTGCACAGTTCAACATCGTTTTTTAACTCTGTCTGCTTAACAGCCCATCATGTCAAAGAAGACCAAGAGAGCACTGAAGAAGAAAACAGATTCTTAATGAGGATTGGGAATTGTAACATTATCTTGTTTCTGCTAAAGATAAAATGATTTGCTTGCTTTGTGATACTACGGTGGCAACATGAAAGAAATTTGAAGCTCTTTATCATCATAACACTCATAAGGAATACAAATAACTCACAGATTAAAACGTGAAAAGTAAAAGCAATGATAAATTAAAATATGAAAAGTAAAAGCAAAAGTAATTATTTCAAGCAGCAATAAGCCCTGGAAATAATACCACTACGGTAACTTAAAAAGTGTTTTATATATTTGAAGAACAAAGAGAAGCCATTCATTGATGCAGAAATGGGGACAGAACGCATTGTTGAAGCTGTTGGATGCTCAGACTCCAGCAGTTTTTCAATGTATCAACACTGTCTTTTTCAAGAAGAACCATAACTGATTGGCAGCATTAATTAGTCTTCAACTTAAAGGAGCAGCTTTACACAATATTTCAAAAGGAAATATGTATTATTCAATAATTTGGATGAACTAACTGATACTATTGACTTGGTGCAGGTTTTATACATCATTTGGTTCAGACAAAAGATGTTCTTTGCCTCAAAGAGTTACTTGCTTTGGCATTCTTGCAAAGAGAACACAGAGAATAAGTATCTTCCACAACTTTCAAGACAGGAGTTATGCAGCTAGACTAAATCTGGTAAATTCAGAGAGTGCATGTCCAGAGCATGCACCTTCCAAGACAGGAAAACATGAAGGGTTTGCATAGTTAAAAAAAAAAAAAAAAACAAGTATTGACAGATGCCAGAGCTGCTTGAAGGAAACAGCCACGATGCAGAGTGAGAGTACAAGCTGCAAGACGTGAGGCTCACCAGAGGTGTAGGAGAGTCTTGAATAATTTTTGCAATGGCTATTAATTGAGGGGATAGAAAACAGGTGTGAAGAGTGCTTAAGTAATGATGTACAGGGGCTATGTGCTTAAGACTCACACACAAAGGAAATTGCATGCTCTTTCTCCAATCTTCCACAATGAAGTACCATGAAATGTTTAAGATTTAACACCTGCTTACTATCGAGTGAACAGTCCAGAACACTGAGTTACTTGGGGCTTGCCTCCAAGTTACAAGATATTTCCAGGTTTGCCAGGAGACTGTCTTGCTCTCAGCGTTTTCTTTGATGCCTTAAGAATCAGTGACTGTCCTTGCAAGTATGACGTTCATTCCTCCACAGACAGATCCAGGTGCCCTTGTTTCTTTACATTGTATCTTGCATCAGCAAAATCTCTGTGCTAAAGGTACTATTTTAAGTGGAATTTTGCAACAAGTTTAAGTATTTTTAACTATATCGGTGCAACTACAACAGGGAGCAGGACACTATCAGTTTGGTACCTGCTAAAGTGAAGAACGAGGTATTCAGCGAGGATGTTCTGTATCATTCTAAATTGTGTTGGCTGTCTCCTGCAAGGACAAGTGTTAGCCAAAATTGTATCTCTGTGAGAACAGAAGCTCCATTTTATGAAGAACAAAATCAGCAATGTGAACTCCTGAAAGATTTCCACAGGGATGCAGCATTCCTGTGATACATCATGGCACATCCAAATTACTTCAGTGTTTCTGTGGAAGGTAAAACTAATTGTATAGATGATATGTACCCCTCAAAAGCCAATGATTTTTAAAAAGCCATCTTAAAAAAAAAATAGTTCCTTTTCTAATGGAAATTTCAAATGCACATTTTCCCCAGTTAGCAAAGGTTGTTGATGAGCAGGATAATATATGAGAATGCTTTGAAGAAAACTTAGCTGTTATTAACCTATTATTAATTGGAGAATACAATGAAATGTTCTTGGACTTTGAGAACCATGACATCACACTCAAGTTAGCATTTCAGCTGCAACAAGGCACCTAAAGAACCACAGATGGAATTGATTGAGCTCTCAGGAGCTGACATTTTAAAGTCATTGCTTGATGCCCAGAAAGATCCAATTGAATATGGAAAAGTGCAGTGAAACACCCATGCCTTTAGTGACACACCTCAGAAATGCCTCCCTGCTTTTCAAACACTTATTGCTGCAAAACTACCTCCTCCTACCTAACCCAGCTCAGGATGACCTTAATGTCACAAGTGACCAATACTGATCTAGAGGAGTCACTGAAACTGCAAACCGCCACTCTGCAACCAAACATCCACATACTTTCCAACAAGAATCAGACACAGACAAGTCATGAAAAGGTCAGTTAACTTTAAAATCAACAAACATATTTTCAGTTTTTGAAATTAAGACATAGTAGTTAGATTTTTTTATAAAATAATACCTAGTTTAAGTCTCTTGAATTGAAGTTTCCTGAATGAGGCCTTATTTGATTGTCAGTAAATTAATATGGCTTCCAACATGAAAAGTTTTCCCATCCCTGCTCTAAGCCCAAGGAGAATTAATGTTTCAGTATGAATTCCATGTCCAGACCAAGGTCGCTAAAATCCAATGGTGATATGTGGCTGATCCTCTATTCTATGCCATACGTCTATATCTCCATTTGTGTGCCAGTACCATGCTGTTTGGATAACTACAGACTTGTAGTGTAACCTGAAGTCTGGTAAGGTGAGACCAAAAGCATGTGCTGAGGAGAGAATCCCTACTTAATAAACGGTGCTGGGAGAACTGGTTAGCCACATGCCGAAGACTGAAACTGGACCCATGCCTCTCACCACTGGCAAAAATTGACTCTCACTGGATGAAGGATTTAAATTTAAGACATGAAACAATAAAAATTATGGCAGATAGTATGAGGAAAACCCTTGATAATATTAGCTTGGGAAAAGATTTTATGAGTAAGACCCCTGGCAATTGTAGCAACGCCAAAAATAAATGAATGGAAACTGTTCAAGCTAAAAAGCTAAAGGCGGCACAAAGAAAGCAAACAGACAGCCTTCGGCATGGGAGAAGATTTTTGCATGTTACAAATTTAACACAGGGCTGATAACTGGAATCTGTAGAGAACTCAAATGAATCAACAAGAAAGAGCAAACAATCCCCATTTATAAGTGGGAAAGACACATAAGCAGAACCTTCTTTGAAGATGACAGATGAATGGCCAACAAACACATGAAAAAATGCTTATCATCTCTAATCCACAGAGAAATGCAAATCATTTTCATCATTCTGAGATGTCACCTCACGCCAATGAGATTACCCACATCACAAAAACCCAAATCTATAGAAGTTGGTGTGGACGTGGAGAGAAGGGAACACTTGTGCAGTGCTGGCACAACCTTTATGGAAAGAAGTCTGGAGAATTTTTGAAAAGTTGGCCTTCCATTTGATCCCTCAATTCCATTACTAGGTATTTACACAATAGAACAAAAATCATTTTGCCACAGAGACATTTGTTTACCGCAGCTCGATTCACAATTGCCAAGTCGTGGAAACAACCCACATGCCATCCATGCATGAATGGACTAACAAAGTGTGGCATATATACATCATGGAGTACGATTCAGCCACAAGGAAAGATGGAGGCTTTACGTCTTTTGTATTTACCTGTATGGAGTTGAAATACATTCTTCTTACTAAAGTATCCCAAGAATGAAAAAAATATCCAATGTACTCAATACTAATATAAAACCAACATATAGACAATCACATGCCTAGACAAATGATGAAATATAAATATAGTCTAAGGGGGAGGGGAAAGGAGAGAGGGCGGATGGAGGAGAGAGGGCGACTGGGGGGATCTCACCTAATGTGCACAGTGTGAGGGGTCCAGCACGCCCCCTGGGTGAAGGGCTCAACTACAACTTGAACCTTATCTTATAATTGAAAACAATGTAACCTAAAAACATGTAACCGCATCTTAATCTGAAATTTCAAAAAGAATACTTTTTCTAGAATAAATATTTAAAAAGAACAATGTCTAAGCTAAAGCAATCAAGCAGGAGGAGCCTCTTTTCAGCCTTTTTGTTCTACACAAATCTTCAGTAGATTGGAGGAGGCCCCCCACTATTAGTGAAGGCAACCTGTGTCACTCCGTAACCCCACTCAGATGTTACTCTCATCCAGAAACACCCTTGCACATGTACCCAGAATAATGTTTGGCTAAATGTGGGGAAAGTTGATGGCCCAGTCAAGTAGACCCATAAAACAACCATCCCAATAATATGATGGCTTTTTTTTTTAATATGATGGCTTTACTAAAAATTAGTCACAGGGAGACTTTCACTGATTATTCTACAAATTTAAGACAAATATGTGCGCATTTACTAATTTATTTAGGTAAAGTTTACTTATAGTTAAAGGTATAGATACTAAGTATACAACTCAGTGTATACACTTGTGAAACCACTGTCCCAATAAAGATAAATAATGATTTCCATCATTCTGGATAGCTCAGGCCCTTTCCAGCCAATATCCACAGGTAACCATATCCATATTCTCTCACATCTATCATAACAGGTGTGTTTTGCCTGCTCTTGAACTTCATGTAACAGCTCTGTGCCATGTATACTTCTGGTGAGTGGCTTCTTCCAGTCAATATAATGGTTTTGAGGTTCTTCCAATTTATAATATGTATTAATAGTCATATTTTATTTTTGAATGGTAATCCAAATTAAAGATTTGTGGCATTTTATTTATCGATCACTTGATGGACATTTATTTAGTCTGTTGTCTTTTGGAGGCTATTATGAGAAAAAGCTTCTGTGAACCTTTTTGTACATGGCTTCTTGTTCACATATGTTTACATTTTCCTTTGGTAAATTACTAGGAGTAAGGTTTCTAGTTCAGAGTCTGCAGTACAGATATTTTCAGTTTAGAAGGAACTCCAATTACATAGTAGTCGATCCATTTAAATATCCACCAATACTGTAGGAGTTTTCTGGGTATGCTACATATTCTGCAGAGGATATCAACATTTTTAATGTTATCCATTTGACTATGTGTGAAACAACATCTCATTATGGTTAAATAGGTACTTTCTCCATAAACCAAAAAGATGTGCTGATGTTTTGACTAATGAAAAGCAGAACTTTCTGTACCTACTGGTTATTGCTCCAATTACAAAAGTGGATCATTTGAGTAAAGAATATAGATCTTGAAAATTAAAACTGTAAATATGAAATCACAATCACGTGATCATGAATTCACTGATAACTTTGACCACACATGCGAGGCCTTCAAAGTAAGAATTGCTTTTCATCTTCTTTCCCTCTTTCTTTCCTTTCTCCCTTTCCTTATTTTTTTTTTAAATAATGTTTATACTAAATCTCATTTTTTCTCACCATGATGATTAGGGAAATAAATGTTTTTAAATTCTCTTGTCCTTGTTAATTAAAAGCAATAACTTTTGCAATATTTTTATGAAAAATTAATTGGTACATCTTTCCTGACTAAATAAAATCATTTTTGATGACTTCTGGTTAAAGGTATTTTCTCCTTAACAACAAACAAAAACAATAACCTGAAAGAGAGTCAATTTGTCAACAAGGATGGTACATTATTAGGGTCAGAATTCTGTCAGACCACAGTAAGAGAAATGCATATGGCCTTTATATGATGTTTGGATCAGTTTTTAGCCTCTCTGATGTTAGGTCAGCATTTGCATAAAAAATTATTTGCCAGTCAACATCAAACAATTCAATTCTTGGTTTTCAGTTTAAAGTCAAATAGATGGCTGGACCTTTCCCTGTAATCATGCAAAATTTAGAAGGATTTGGATACTAATTTGCTATAGACATGCGGTATTTAATTTGAACAGTGTTTAACATGAAAAAAATCTCCTTTAACATGAAAAGAATCAAGCCTCTTCCTCACTTTCCATTTCATTGATTCCTGTGTGCATCTAGGCCACACAAACATTTTTTTTCCTTGTACAAAGGTCTTTATTGGCAGGGTCCTCTGCAGCATTCAGGAGGAGAGGAGAGAAAGAGGGAGAGAAAAGAAAGGGGAGAGAGAGAGAGTCAAAAGACCACATCAACATTTTAAGACTCTCATCTACAGAATATCCCTGATCTTATTGATAGGAAGATTGAGTCTTAGAGATACTGCTATTATTATAACTAATACATATGTAATTTTACTATATTGCAGACCTCTTCCAAAGAATCAATGTGTGTAACCTAATTTAGATCTCAACTTGACCCTATAAGGTAGTAACTTTAGTACCATTTTGTAAAGGTGTTATAATTTTCAGTCTAATAATTCTTCAACAATATTCTAGATGTAGTCTTCTGATCATTGATCTTTCTCTCAGAATAAAATTGGAACATTATGCCCAGCCACATACGGTGACATGAGAAAAACAGGACTGAACCTAAGGGACAGATTATTCCATAACACAGTTTGGAAAGAAAAAAAAAAAACAGTCCTAGGTAAGGCAAATGTATGGTTTTTATTTGTCTGGAAAGTTCTTCCACCTCCTTTTTCTGATATTGGCACTGTGTTTTATTCTTACAACAGGGATGTACAAAGCTTTAGGCTTTTCAGGTCCAGTGAATTGTCCAATCTGTGTTCACACAACCCAGGAGCCACAGTCCTTTACTGGAACTGGTTTCTAGGAGATCATGAGCAGCCGCTTTCCGCAGCCTCCTCCTAGGACGTTAACCATGCCCAGCTGAGTTTGCAGCTGGCAGAGCTCACCGCCCCTCAATGTGAGCAGGGCTACCTGCGGGATGTAACTAAAGGACTACAGGGGAAGCAAAGAGCCTGAGAAGGCTGGGGTTCAGGTCAGAGTTGCGGGGAAAGCTCCTGCTATGGAAATGACTATTTCCCTTCAGTTTTGCTTATGCTGATTTCTTTTGTAATTTAGCCATTTGTCACTGCTACAATACTGATGAATGGAGTAGGCAATCAGACAAGCTGACCCCCTCGAGGAAACAGCTGGCAGTTCTACATTTAAACTGATACAAAGATGAAAAATCTAATTACAAGCTAAATACAGAATCCTAAGAAAATCTAGCTCAGGAGATTCAGGACTGGGGACAGATCAGGAATTCAAAGTAGGATCTCATAAACATCAAATTCTGAGTAAAATGGCAGGAAGAGGATTCAGCCCCCATGGCATCGACCAATGTGTGTGTTCTTATAATCTAAGGTCACGGTCAGTCCCGCCTGGAGATATAAGTTTCCAGAAGGTAAAAGGAGCACAGATGGTTAAATCTGAGGAACAACAGGCTGCTTCATATTCACCCAGCAATGCCACAGCGAATCAATCTTATGAGAACGAGAGAGGATCTGGAATCACACAAAACTATTACGATTCAATTGACTGAAGAAGAAGAAGCACTAGCAGTAAACACCTGGATGTGCTTTCAGGGAAGAGCTGACGTAGGTAACAAACAGTATGTTGTATGTTCCCTATTATATATTACATGTATAATCAGCATATTATAGAGTGGCATGAATGATTATACATCATAAAAGAGAACCATCTTTGAGCTCCAGTGTGACTTAAACAACAATAAAAATCTCACAAGCATTATGGAAGCCATTGAATGCATCTTAACTGGTCTCGTTACAGCAAACCTACTAATTCTGAACAGCACAAAAAGATTCCAGGCCCACTTGCCTCTTTTCATCAATTGTAACCCTTCTGCACTTGAGTCTGCTCTCACCTGGCTTTCCCTCCTCACCCCCACTTCTTATCTTGGCCCACTTGGATGTTCTGGTCCCTGTTTACTTTGGTTACTTTTCAGATAGATGGTAAATGCCACCTGCTTTGGTTACTTTTCAGATAGACGGTAAATGCCACCAGCCCCCATGCTCTTTCTATGGAGTCACTGACTTCTTACCCATTCAAGACAGAAAAGACATTGAATAAACATGAATAGACACTTACAGAAAAATCCAAGAACAGCCCCAAAACTGGAAGTACACATTAGCTAAGACATCTTTCATTCTTTCAGAAAATAGCTATTGAATTTGGGAAAGAAAAACTAAAATCACGCAAATGAGACTGTGTGGTAAAACCACAGAGACAATACATGCCGTGCCGTCTTTTTGTTTTAAAATAAGTGAGTAGAATCTCTGAGTATCATTTACAATTAGAAGTTTTAAGATTTAATAGAGACCATCGATTCATTCTTGTTAATGGCTCAAAATGCATCTATTGGCATTTTGAATTGTATTTATTCTCATTCCTTCTTTGGGGTTCCTGGGAAAAAACGAAGTGTCTACAAGCTTTTAATAGAACAAAGAGTGTGTCAGCTTTACCCACGAATTTCGGCACTGGTGCCTCTGATCATCAATTTACTTTAGCTTTGTTCCCGACTCACAAGAATGTTAAGTACTCAAGGGATTAAATTCTAGTCCCTTGGGGTTCTGCACACAAACAAGCTGATTTGGTCTAGCAATCAAATGAGATTTGTTTTACAAGAAGCTACGAACGCAATTACTGAAACTAAACACAAATAGAAAAGAGGAGCGGGTTGCCAGGATGAAAAGAGTGTCAGGCTTTCAGAACAAAGAAATAAAGACTATCTATAGAACATCCACTGTCAATGAGGCAGACATCTGCCCAATTTCTGAAGAAAATCATTTTTTTTTTATTACTGGTCATTCCATGAAGTGCAATGATAGAACGTATCTGAAATCTCAACTCTTTTCACACCCTACAAACATAGCTATAGATTAATTTAGCAGGATAGAGTCCCCAGAAGGATTTATACATAAAAGAATTAGCAATACACACACACACACAAAGTAGAGAAATGTTGGGGGAATACAAACAGCTCCTTTATTTTCATCCTAAGACATTTTCTAATATCTTGTATTTTCCAATTTATATTCACATCCACAAACTGTTAGAGGAGAAAAGATATATGGTTCCATTTATTTGCTTTATCTATAGATCTCATGAGAAAGCTAGATAATTTAATGTGAGCTTCCTTGTTGTATTAACTAGCCTAGTATTGTCTATGTTCAAAGGTTTATAAAATAATTAAGAATTCTATAGTAATGTGGTATATAAATACAAAAATAATGTAAATAGTATTAAAAGTCTAATTTTATCAAAGTGATATTTCCAGGGCAGTGCATGTGGTTCAGTTTGTAGGGTGCTGGCCCCATATACCAAGGGTTGCAGGTTCAAACCTGGCCCCACCCAAACTGCAACAAAAAATAGCCGGGCGTTGGGGGGGGGGCCTATAGTCCCGGCTACTCGGGAGGCTGAGGCAAGAGAATCACCTAAGGCCAAGAGCTGGAGGTTGCTGTGATCTGTGATGCCACGGCACTCTACCTATGGCAATAAAGTGAGACAGAGTTTCACCAAAAAAATAAAAAATAAAAAAGTGATGTTTCCAAAGTGGAAGCTAAGGATGCCTACGACTATTGATTCTTCTTCTTTTCTTCCTTATTTAGTGGATAGTAGTGAAGGAAAAAACAAAGATTATGATATATGTTATTAATTGCTGTACTACAGAAGAGATACATATTTATATGTTAAGGATTTTCAGTGGTTATTAAAATATAATGAGAAAAAATGATACAGATATTTTCATTTACAAATGTTTTCCTAGGAAAATGTTCCAATATCTGATAAGAGAGCGCCGCAAAAAAAGTCACATCCTTGGAAAGATGATGGGAAAAGAGAAAGGAACGGAAAGCAGGGCCAGGAAGGACAAAGCAGACAGAGACACCTGTCCTGGGGTCACACCGGCAGCCAGTCACTGACCTGGTAACAGATACAATGCTGTGTCACTAGAAATTTGTCATTCTTTGAAGGTTTATGAGTTATGTGTTTTGTGACTGCCGGATAAAATAGTTATTATGATACGAAGTAGTGATAATTGCAATAATGACCCTGCTTATAATAAAAAGTTAGAAAATTGCCTCATAGAAACATTATGAGAGGAGAAAATGAGTGCATGAAAAAGCTTGTAAGACAGATCACACAGATAATTTCTGTCAAAAAATATCAATAAAACTTACACATGTTCATTCTTATGCAAAGAGACATGGGGTGGCTGCTGTTGCCAGGGGAAAATAACAAGTCATCATGAAACCAAGAGAGACAAAAAAACAAACAGGCTTTGTATCCAGAATTGGTCTGGCTGGTACAGTGAGTGGTTTTTACCTGTAGTCTCGGATACTCAGAAGGCTGAGGTGGGAGGGTCACTTGAGCCTAAGAGTTTAAGATTGTAGTGAGCTCTGATTGTGTCACTGCACTCCAGCCTGGGTGACACAGTGAGACCCTGTCTCAAAAAAAAAAAAAAAAATTAAAGAAAATATTACTATGGTGCAAAATTTTCAGATTTACAAACACAAAATGAAATGGTCACTTTGCAGATATCCCTATATATAGTAAAATCTATAAGTATGAAAATTTGCTAGAGACACCCTATCAAAGTTACATCTAATGGATGGACCTTCTGGTAAACTCAGCAACCAGTGAGAACTGTAGATGAATGTTGGTTTGTGAAGATGAAATTCAGGCTGAGATTTATAAGATAGATCTTAAAAAGTTAAAATTCTGTTTATTTTGTGCTTTGGGGGGGTTTTAAAAATAAGAATTTTGTAATTTAACAATAAATGTGAGCGGAGGAATATGTAACATAAGGAATTTCTATTTGTGTCATTTCAATTGGAAGAAAAATCGCACTCTAGAACCTTCTGGAAGCTTTTACCACTCTGGAGGCAAAATTGTAGGTAGTGAGCAAAGTCTGATACCCACAAAGTTCTGAGGTACTCCCCACTAACAGCATACTTTTCCTGGCTTGCGTTCTTTAGTTTTTCTTATCTGCTAAACATATCCAGTCATCAGTAAATCCTAGAACTAAATGCTTTTTATTAAACATTGTGGATTCAGTCAGTAGATAGTCACAAAAAAAATATTACAACTAGACCCTCAGAGAAGATTGACTTACTTTCAAAATTAGTGGCATTAAAAAGATATATAATATTTCAGATGCTTAAGAAAGTTGATTTTAAAAAACCTAATTTTTCTTTTTTTTCTTTCTTTTTTTTTTTTTATTTTTTTGAGACAAAGTCTCTGCTGCCCTAGATAGAAGACCTTGGCATCGTAGCTCACAGCAACCTCAAACTCCTGCCCCAGCCTCCTAAATAGCTGGGACTATAAGAGCCTACCAGGAAAGACACTGGCTAGTTTTTCTATTTTTAGTAGAGACAGAGTCTTCCTCTGGCTCAGGCTGGTCTCCAACTCCTGAGCACAAGCAATCCTCTTGCCTGGGCCTCTCACAGTGCTGGGATTACAAATGTGAGCCACTGAGCCCTGCCAAGAACCCTAAATTTTTGAAATCAGTGTTGTTTTTAAAGATTTTACATTGGAAATCCCTGCAAGTATGATTTGATACTCAGTAAGCCCCTCAGTGCAGCAAAGTGTGCACAGGGACACACACTATGTCCCTTTGTGCATAATGTCATCAAACCCTGTGTCTGACATGGCCGGTGATAGACAACTCAAAAGAAAATGCAAAAGCTTCATGTTCATGGAATGGAAGCACACTCAACCTCAGGGAAATTCTACAAGTCTCACCTTATCCTAACAGTATATACCAATTTTCTTTACATAAACCGCTTCTCTCTTAAAATAATTTCCCTTAATACTATTACTGTATCTCTCAGTGGCTTAAGATGCTGCTTTAAACTTTTTCAGGTAAACATTTTATTCCCAAACTCAGATCTTTCACAAAACCAAATCAATCCCACAAAAAAGAAAAAGAAAACTTTAAAAAATACAATTATAAACAAAGTATCAACTGTTAAAAATATATGGTATGTAAAGTTACATTTTTATCCTAAACCATCTGACTCACTTACTTCATCTTATGATAACTTGTAACATTGTTAACTTCTAGATAGACCCAGACGCTGAAATTACCTAAAGTTGTAATTATCACCATCAAACAAAATTCTAAGTATTTTTAAGTTTATGATATAAATATAAGAAAACTGATTATTCCGTCTCACATAACATTTTTAAGTCATAAAATATGTTCTAATCATTAGTTATGGGAAGTAACTGATACACATTAACAAAATTGATATTCACATTTTTTTCCTGCCATGTACACCCTTAGATTTTTATACTAGGAAAGATTATTTTGAATTATATCTTTAAGTGTAACCTTTCTGGTTGCTAATCACAAAGAGAAATTCAGTGAAAACATTTTTTACATAACATCGATTGAGATACAGCCTTCAAATAAATAATATATTATGTCTTTAGACTTTCAAACTGCTTAACAGAACTTTTAAATCCCAAACACACATTTCCCACAAGAACTTTTACTCTTATATTAAGCCTCATCTAGAAACTACAAATGTCAAAATTATTTCTACTCTGCTGCATCAGCTCAAAAATCAAGTTACATTCTGGAGATAGAAAATTGAAATGATATTTTTCCTCCTCATATACTTGAAGTATTTTGAAGATGTGTCCAATGTATAATACATTCTGTATGTTTTTTAAGGTCTAATTTACCTTTCAAGTCTTTCTAGCATAATGAAATGACAATCATGTAAATTTCAGTTTTTTGTAATTTAAAATCTTGAAATAAACACATATCAACACTTTCAGAAAACTAACTTTCCAAAGAGTAAGCTTGACAAAGGCTAATTAAACTATTTATTTTTCTGCATAAACAACTGGGTTTATATGAACATTTGAAGTCCAGTTGAAAGTTTTCAGTTATTCTGACTACAAAAAAACACTTGTAATTACTCCCGATCCCGTGATAATATGTCTCTGTGAGTCAGAATTGTATATTGTTCTCAAAGCTCTGAGATGAACTGCTTTGTTCATGGGTTATGTGAAAGTGCACTATTGTTTACTGGCTTATTTGATAAATGTTTGTTGCTTCTTTAAATCCAAAAGGAAATTGATTTTTTTTTCTTTTTTTGCCTTTGACCTCTGGAGCCACTTCATTATGAGTGATATTCAGTTCCCCTTTCTCCTTGTTTCCCTCTCACTCTGATGCTGAGGGAAGAACTCAAAAGATATTTTAAAAAATGCCTTGGCATCCAAGAAGTGGTAGAAATAAAAAAAAAAAAAAAAGAAAACTTAGAATTAGGTAAAATAGTGCAGTGTTTCTTTAGCGATCTTCTATCCTATGACCTTCTTTCTCTGAATGATGGATTTTAAAATTCTCTTTATTTTGATTTTTGCAAATTTTTGTGGGAAAATATGTCACTAACCACCCTAAGTCCATCATGCTGGAGGTATTTTCTATTGTCTATATTTGTTATCTATTGTGTAATTTTTTGTTCCCAAAAGTCATGATTTAAAACAAAACATTCATCATCTCACAGTTGTTTGGGGTCAGGAATCTGTGGTTCTCAGCTTGGTGGGCTCAGCATCTCTGAAGAGGTTGGACTCGGACGTTGCGGTCATCTTAAAGCTCAGCTGGGACAGGTGCCTTCCAAACTCACTCCCGTGGCTGTGGGCAGATCCGTCCCTCCTGGACCTTGGTCAGTCCATCAGTGTTTATGGCCAGTGAGCCTCGCCCAACACCGAGCTGGGTTCCGCAGGAGTGTAGGAGACACTCAGAACAGACCAGAGTCTTCTTGTAACCTAATATGAAGTGACAATCCATCACGTTTTCTATATTCTGTCCATTCAAAGACAACAAATAAACAATCCACGCTACTGGGGAGGGAACTACACCAGGTCACGAACACCGAGGGATGAAGATCTTTACGATTCCTCTTGGAGGATTCTGAACATGTCCATCTTCCCTAGAAAAGGAGCTCCTATGCCACTTCCCCATTAAATATTCGTTCAGAATTGAAATGACAATTTTACCTCATTTTAAAAGTCTCTATCTGTGCCACATCAGTGCTTTACGAAGGTGATGGAGATACGTCTGGCTTTCTTTCTAGAGGAAGGAAAACATAAAAAATCAAAAGACAATAACGTAAGTAAGATGAAGGGAAAAACAAACAATGACAGAATAAAATGAAGGGCCAATGGGAGATGATATTTAATAATTATTGTGGTTAATTAGAGAAGGTTTATCTGGAGAAGCCCTAGTAAGATGAGAGCTGAATGGCAAAAAGGAATTAATCTTCTTGTCTCATAGGGATATGGCCAGGAGTAGAATACTGCAGGCAAGAGAAAGATTAAGGCAAAGACGCGGGTAAGAAAATCCTTACGGAGTAAATTATGAACACTTCTTGAGCCCCTTATAAAGTTAAAGGCCTCAGATCTTTTAAAACATTGTAAGCCATTGGAAGGATTTGGACTCCATAGAAATGTAATGAAAAGCCAGTGAGTGTCTGAAGTTGTAGCAGGCAGGGGAAATGAGAGGTTTATAAGAGATTTTTTTTTTTAAGAAAAGAAGTATTAAAATCATGTTTGCATGCTGATGGGACTGAGGTAGAGAGGAAGATGTAGATAATCCCAAAGAAAGAAGCCAGATGCATTATTTATTTATTAGCAAATATTTCTTGAGTACTATTATGTGCCGTTATTTATATAAATAGGAACTATGGAGTACACTTTCTACTTTAGACTAAAAATAATAAACAAGATATATTATGTAAGTATACAGAACATCAGTTCATTAAAGAGAAAAATAATGCTGGCAATTTTAGATAAGATAACCAGGTAAGTTATTGATAAAGTGATATTTCAGTAAAAAGTGATATTGAGTGATAAAGTGATATTGAGTCTAAAAAAAAAAATAGGAAAACTATCATGCAGATATCTGAGGAAATAACTTTCCAGGAAGAGGGAGCAGCAAGTATAGATATTCTAACTCAAGAACGTGCTTGATGTGTTTGAGGAACAGCAAAAAGGCCAATGCAGCTGAGGTCAAGTACATGAGAACAAAGAGACCTCATCAAGGAAATGAGGAAAACCGTAAGCTGTGGGCTGGATGGATCCTGTAGGGATTTCACTTTCTACTCTGATTGAGCATTTGTGATGGGCTGCTGGAATAAAAGCCTACTACGGAGTTCACAAGGGAACTCTGAGAAATAAACAGGAGACCAAAAGATGAGTCTCTTGAGAAGTGTTACTTAAAGAAATGGGGGGGAATGTAGTGAGAGGCTAAAGAGAATATGAAATCATCATGGATTTTGTTTTGTTTTTTGAGGTAGGATCTGACTCTATTGCTTGGGCTACAGTCCAGTGGCATCATCACAGCTCACAGCAGCCTCACACTCCTGGGTTGAAGCGATGCTCCTGCCACAGCCTCCTGAGTAGCTGGGACCACAGGTGCACACCACCAAGACAAGCTTTTTTTTTTTTTTTAATTTTTATTAAATCATAATTGTGTACATTGGTGCAATCATGGGGCACAATGTGCTGACTTCATATACAGTCTGAAATATTTTCATTGAACTATTTAACATAGCCTTCATGGCTTTTTAATCACTATATAAAGACATTTATATTCTACATTTAGTAATTTTCACTTGTACCCTTGTAAGATGCACCGTAAGTGTGATCCCACCAATCACCCTCCCTCCACCCATCCTTCCCCCTCCCCTCCCCTCCCTTGCCCCTTTCCCCATTTCTTGTGCTATAACTGGGTTTTAGCCTTCATA
>CAUYRH010171511.1:0-55742 GCA_963574655.1 Perodicticus potto | reverse complement strand
GCCCAATACGACCAAATCCGTTTATTCCGACCTTCGCTTTCACCATGGTGCCTCAGGGATGCGGCTGGCGCTGCACTAGAAGCGGCTGTCTGATGAACGGGAGGACCAGAGAGCCTGAATTATTTCTTCTTTTTCTATTGTCTATAAGATTTGGCATGATCTGTTTTTTGAAATTATCTTTTGCTTTTATTTATAAATATTAGTTGTCTATCTTTTGAGACTTAGGAAAAAAATTAAGTTAACTGACGACTCCATACTGAGCCTCAGAGTTAAAGCATTCTATAAGAGACATACTCTTATTTGACAATGTGAATGTTACTTTCTTTGCATTATTATTATTAATGTTGCTTAATATTTCAATGCAGTAATCGTCTGATTTCTTTTCTGAATGTATTTATCTTCTTTCATTCTTTTCGAGGTTTTTGTTTCTAGTCCTTATCTTAAGCACTGTTATTGTTATTAAATTTTAAGTCTTTTTAATTCTGTGAAGGCAAAAAGTGGAAACCTAATAAACACATGTGTATGTAAAAATAAAAATAAAAATAAAAAGAGAAGGAAACAAGCTGGGTAAAACTACAATATAATCCATGACTTTGGCTTTCTAACTATGCATCAAACTGTAAACACTACAGAAAATACATTTTTATTTATATATATATATTTTTTTATTTTTATTTTTTTGAGACAGAGCCTCAAGCTGTCACCCTGGATAGAGTGCCGTGGCATCACAGCTCACAGCAACCTCCAATTCCTGGGCTCAAGCGAGTCTCTTGCCTGCCTCCGCCTCCCAAGTAACTAGGACTACAGGCACCCGCCACAACGCCCTGCCATTTTTTGGTTGCAGCCGTCATTGTTGTTTGGAGGGCCCGGGCTGGATTCGAACCTGCCAGCTCAGGTGTACATGGCTGGCGCCTTAGCCCGTTGAGCCACTGGCGCCAAGCCCAGAAAATACATTTTTCAATGAGAAATTTATAAAAAGTGGTAATATATTAAGCTGCAAAGGAAATAAGAATCAATTACTGAGATGTCTGCAGAGAAGCCCACCCCACCCACCTCACCTCAAACAGAATAATCCTAATTCTGTCCTCTTCCCCCACTGTCATTGCTACCCTGTCCTTCTCTACACCTTGGCTGTGCCTCCCTTCCAGGTTAAAGGTTTTAGAGATGTGTTTGTTTTTGTCTCCTCCACTAAAAGGTGAGTGTCACAAGAGCAGGGGGCCGTATATTGTTCTCGTTGCATCCAGTGCTGGAAAGTGCCTGGCCCATCAGTCAAATGTCAGTTGATTGAACAGAGAAATTCTCCAAACATGCCCCAACCTCTATCACATTTGTTATCAGTGTCAAGAAGGAAGGAGCATCTTTGTTGGATTTCTTCATTATTCTAGCTCCAGAGTCTAGAATGACAGGCAGTGAAGAGGGTTGCAAGTTTAGACAGGGTGACAGGGAAGGCTCACGTTGTAGAAATGCATGGGAAAAGTGAAGAATAGAAAATCTGAGTGGCGAGTAAGGAAAGGGCCAGCCCATCGTTCTAGGTTAAGGTGCCCAGGAGAAGGAAGCTGGACGGGTTGTGGCCTCAGGAAACTAGTGGGCAAGGTCACAAGCAATTCCTGGGTAACAGGGATCCCCAGTCAAGCATCTGACAGAACTAGGATAGAGCACCACACCTGTCTGTCTCTTATGGCACACTTCTAATCCACATTGGCTTCCCTCAAGCCTGGGACCTGCACACAGGCTGAATCCACCTCCTGGGGTGTCCTCTGTCCTCTGTTGGAGCTGGTATCCTTGTAGCCCTTGTCTTCCTCTTGCTTGTTTGTTCCTGAGTTTGGTGGGGTGTATTCTCTAGCAGTTATGCAAGAGCATGTGGGAGATACATTTTTGAGAACTTGCATGGCAGTTTATAGAATTCTAGGTTGGAAATGATTTTCTTCCAGCCTTTGGAAGGAATTGCCCCTTGTTCAGGTGTTACCTTATATTTGTGTGTATGTGCGTATTTGTGCATGTGTAAATCAGCTGTATGTTACCATGTTTTGACATCTTAAAAACCTCCAAGAAACAAAAACAAAAACCTTACCTGGCTGGGAAGAGACTCCCCCTCTTAGGGCTAGCCAGTTCCTAGATAATGAAGGACCCAGCCAGAAGCAAGTCTTAGCTATGTGAACTAATCAGTCTGGAGCCTCCTCCTCTCTCTGACCCACACCCCAGGAGGTCATATTCCTCGGCCTTAATCATCCCAGAGCCAGGTGCCAGCAACTAGGGACCATCCCTACAGCCCTAAGCTTTCTAAAATTATTCAAACTAGTCAATCTTAAGTGTTCATCTTGCCCTGCCTTGCCTTTCCTGTGGAAACCCTAATAAAGGATCTGGCCTAAATCTTACCCTCTCTTCTGTCTTCTGCCTGTGGCCCTGTGTGACATGCCACACCTCCCATCTCTAGGACCCAGGAGGACAATACACTTTGATTTTTCTTTCTTTTTTTTTTGGCCGGTGCTAGGTTTGTTTGTTTGTTTGTTTGTTTGTTTGTTTTTTTCCTGTGCTAGGTTTGAACCCACCACCTCCGGTATATGGGGCCGGTGCCCTACTCCTCTAGCCACAGGTGCCACCCCACTTTGATTTTTCTTTAGCATCCCCTGAGCCTCTCCTCAGGTGGCAGCACTTGAGTGACTGTCTCATTAAAACAATACAAAACAGCCATTGTGATTCCTCACTCTATACTACATTCTCTCTGGAAGCTTGTGGAATCTTCCTTTTGTCTTCAGTGCTCTAAAATGTCATGGTGATGTGCCCTGACGAGGGCCTGTTTTCATCTATGTGCAGGGCTTGCCATGAGCTTTCCCAGTCTGAGAGAGTGATGGGAAGCTGTGGGTACGTGAGTGGGGCTTGGCTCCATTGGACTCCACTGGAGTCAACTTTATTCAGATTCCCCAGAGGAGACACTTCTGACACCCTGATAGGAGGGCAGGAGACTGGCTGCTGAATTCTGGGAGCTGAGTGGAGAACCAGGTCTCTGCTCTGTGCATACAGGCTGCACACGTTCACAGCATCACCCTGTTCCAGAGAGATTTCCAGTGATGTCTCATACTCCACTGACCCCTTGTTTGCCCTCTCCAGAAAATAAAGTCCCTAATTTCTGACACTATGGAAAAGGCAAAGTTGCCCTGTGGCACAGAGGTGAGGAGGTTTGCCTGGGACTGAGGGGTTTCAGAGGACATGAGATTGGCAGTGCTAAAAGCAGTTGGCACAGTGGGTCACCCTAGTCCCTGGCCCTCAAAGTGCTTATTAAATGCCTTTCACCCAGTGCCCCCTGCAGTCCCAGATCCAGTTGCTGGGCCTTCAGCTCCCTCTCTGCCAGCTTGCCACCTGGCTTTCTGGGAGCTGTTTGTCTGACTCCCCAAACCTGCCCTCCCCTTTCGTGTAGATTTATGCCATACTTCTCCCCAAAGTTGCTTCACCACAGCTTTACTGGGGTGCAGAATTAGACAGCAGATTTCCATCTATGCATTTTTGTAGCAGCTTTATTCACAGTGTCTCTGACAGTCCTTCAAAGGTGAATGATAAGCAAATTGTGGCGCATCCATGCAAAGGGGCACTATTCAGCACCAAAAGGGAGTGCGGCTACTTGCATGGACCTCAAAACAATTACGCTGAGTGAAGGAGAACAGGCTTCAGTGCCAATGCTAGCACTCTGGGAGGCCGAGGTAGATGGATTGCTTGAGCTCAGGAGTTCAAGACCAGCCTGAGCAAGAAGGAATCTCCAGCTCTACTAAAAATAGAAAAATTAGCTGGGCATGGTGGAGGTGCCTGTAGTCCCAGCTAGTTGAGAGGCTGAGGCATTTGACAGAGAGGATGCACTGTGTGGTTCTGTTTATATGGGACTCTATAAAACAGAAACTAACCTATAGTGACAGAAAGCAGATTAGGGCTGCTTGGAGATTGGGGTGTAGGATGTGGTTAGAAGGAGGATTTACAGGTGGCATTACCTTGATTATAGTAGTTTGCTGGGTATATACATGTGTCAAATTGTATACTTTAAACACATACACTCTGTCCTGTGTAAGCTGTCTCCATAAAGCTGTTTGAAAGGAAGCACATGAAATGTATTATACAGTGTAAAGAAACATTCTAAAGCAAACACCCATGTGACCACTTGCTTACTCCTAGTAATGAGGAGATTTTCATATTTTCTTCTAAAAGATTTATAGTTTTGCCCTTCATATTTTTTTTTTTTTATTTTTGAGACAGAATCTCACTTTGTCACCCTCGGTAGAGTGCTGTGGCATCATAGTTCACAGCAACCTCCAACTCTTGGGCTCAAGCGATTCTCTTTCCTCAGCTTCCTAAGTAGCTGGGACTACAGGCGCCCACCACAATGCTCAGCTATTTTTAGAGACAGGGTCTTGCTCTTGCTCAGGCTGGTCTTGAACCTGTGAGCTCAGGGCAATCCACCTACCTCAGCCTCCCAGAGTACTGGGATTACAGGTGTGAGCCACCACGCCTGGGCTTTGCCCTTCATATTTAGCCTTCTACCTACATGAAATTGATTTTTGCATATGGTGTGATGTAGAGTTTCCTTTCCTTTCTTTTCTTCCTTTTTTTTTTCACTGCTTCATTTTATTTCCAAATGAATTCAATTGTCCAGACACAATTTATTAAAAGATTCATCCTTTCCCCAGTGCCCTAAGTGCTACCCCTCTGTCACATGTCAAGTACATGTATAAGCGAGGTACTATTTCTGGGCTCTCCATTCAGTCTCTCCCTGCCCCCAAACAATGTACTAACTGCCAGAATGCTAAAATTAAGCTCCATATGTGGGGGACCAAGTTCTCCTCACTGGTCATTACCTTCTATTTTGGGGACTGTGCATTTCCATACAAAGTTTAGATCAACTTGTTATATTATAATTCCAATAGGCATTACATTAAATCTATAAATAAAATTGCAGAAAATTGACTTTTTTTTTTTTGTAGAGACAGAGTCTCACTTTATTGCCCTCGGTAGAGTGCCGTGGTGTCACACAACTCACAGCAACCTCCAACTCCTGGGCTTAGGCGATTCTCTTGCCTCAACCTCCCGAGTAGCTGGGACTACAGGCACCCGCCACAATGCCTGGCTACATTTTTGTTGCAGTTTGGTTGGGGCTGGGTTTCAACCCGCCACCTTTGGTAAATGGGGCCGGCGCTCTGCCCACTGAGCCACAGGCGCTGCCCAGAAAATTGACATCTTTACAATATCGAGTCTTTCAATCCATAGACATGTACATATCTTATTTATTTGGTTCTTCTTTAAGAAGTATATTTATTTATTTATTTATTTTTTATTGTTGGGGATTCATTGAGAAGTATTTTTTTATTCTCATTAAAGTTTTATAATTTCTTCCCCAAAGGGCTTGCAAATCTTTTGTAAACCTATTCCTAGGTACTCTGTGGGTTTTTTTTTTTTTTTTTTGAGACACAGCCTCAAGCTGTCACCCTGGGTAGAGTGCCATGGCATCCCAGCTCACAACCTCAAACTCTTGGCCTTAAGCGATTATCTTGTCTCAGCCTCCCAAGTAGCTGGGGCTACAGGCACCCGCCACAACACCTGGCTATTTTATTTATTTATTTATTTTGGTTGTAGTTGTTATTGCTGTTTGGCAGGCCTGGGCTGGATCCGAACCCTCCAGCTCTGGTGTACATGGCCGGCACCTTAGCTGCTTGAGCTACAGGCGCTGAGCCTCTATGTTTTTATTTTATTTTATTTATTTATTTATTTATTGCAGTTTTTGGCCAGGGCTGGGTTTGAACCTGCCGCCCCAGGCATATGGGGCCAACGCCCTACTCCTTTGAGCCACAGGAGCCACCCACTACTCTGTGTTTTTAAAAATGCTATTGCAAATGGTGTATTAACTTTTTTTTGGTATATTAACTTTTAAAATTTCACTGTTGAACTGGTTGTTACTCATAGGTAGAAATATAAAGAATTTTTATATATTGATTTTATATCCAGCTGCCTTGCCACCAAACTCCTAGTAATTATGTTTAGATTCTTTGGCATTTTATAATAGACATCAAACCACCTATGACTATCTGGCCCTACTGAACTAGCCAAGACCAACAGCATGATGTTGAATAAAAGTGATAATGATAGTGCCCTTTTCTTGTCTCTAATCTCAAGAGAAAGTTTTCAGAATTTTACCATTAAATATGATGATGCTAGGCGGTGCCTGTGGCTCAAGGAGTAGGGCGCAGGCCCCATATGCCAGAAGTGGCAGGTTCAAACCCAGCCCTGGCAAAAAACTGCAAAAAAAAAAAAAATGATGATGCTACAACTGTTTTTATATATGCTTTGCTAAGGAAGTTCATTTTAATCCCTAGGTTCCTGACTTTTCTTTTTAATCATATGTGAATGTTGAATTCCATCCAGTACTTTTTCTGCACCTATTTTGATGATCCTGTAATTTTTCTTCTTTAATCTATTAATGTGGTTAACTACAATAAATGATTTTCTATTGTTAAACCAACTTTGCATTCCTGAGATAAACACAGCCTGGTCACCGTGTATTATCATTGTTACACATTACTAATTTTTTTTTATTAAATCATAGCTGCGTACATTAATGCAATCATGGGGTATAATATGCTGGTTTTATATACAATTTGAAATAGTTTCACCAAACTGGTTAACATAGCCTTCATGGCATTTTCTTAGTTATTGTGTTAAAACATTTCTATTCTACATTTAGTAAATTTCACACATACCCTTGTAAGATGCACCATAGGTGTGGTCCCACCAATTACCCTCCCTCACCCATCCTCCCCTCTCCCCTCCCCGCCCTCTCCCCTTTCCCCCTATTCTTGGGCTATAATTGGGTTATAGCTTTCATAGTTATAAATTAGGCTCGGCACCTGTAGCTGAAGCAGCTAAGGTGCCAGCCACATACACCTGAGCTGGCAGGTTTGAATCCAGCCTGGGCCCCGCCAAACAACAACGACAGCTGCAACCAAAAGATAGCCAGGCATTGTGATGGGCGCCTGTAGTCCCAGCTACTTGGGAGGCAGAGGCAGGAGACTCGCTTGAGCCCAGGAGTTGGAGGTTGCTGTGAGCTGTGATGCCATGCACCCTACCCAGGGCGACAGCTTAAGGCTCTGTCTCAAAAAAAAAAGAAAGCTATAAATTGGTTTCATAATAGGGCTGAGTACATTGGATACTTTTTTTTCCATTTTTTTTTTTTGAGACAGAGCCTCAAGCTGTCACCCTAGATAGAGTGCTGTGGCATCACAACTCACAGCAACCTCCAATTCCTGGGCTCAAGCGAGTCTCTTGCCTCCGCCTCCCAAGTAGCTGTGACTACAGGTGCCTGCCACAATGCCTGGCCATTTTTTGGTTGCAGCCGTCATTGTTTGGCGGGCCCAGGCTGAATTTGAACCTGCCAGCTCACGTGTACATGGTTGGCGCCTTAGCCCACTGAGCCACAGGTGCCGAGCCTTTTTCCATTCTTGAGATACTTTGCTAAGAAGAATACATTCCAGCTCCATCCATGTAAACATGAAAGAGGTAAAGTCTCCATCTTTCTTTAAGGCTGCATAATATTCCATGGTATACATGTACCACAATTTATTAATCCATTCGTGGGTCAATGGCACTTGGGCTTCTTCCACGACTTAGCAATTATGTATTAGGCTGCAATAAACATTCTGGTACAGATATCTTTATTATGATGTGATTTTTGGTCTTCTGGATATATACCTAGTAAAGAAATAACAGGATCGAATGGCAGGTCTATTTTTAGATCTCTAAGTATTCTCCAAACATCCTTCCAAAAGGAACGTATTAGTTTGCATTCCCACCAGTGATGTAGAAGTGTTCCCTTTTCTCCACATCCATGCCAGCATCTCTGGTTTGGGGATTTTGTTATGTGGGCTAATCTTACTGGCGTTAGGTGGTATCTCAAAGTAGTTTTGATTTGCATTTCTCTGATGATTAAGGATGGTGAGCATTTTTTCATGTGTCTGTAGGCCGTGCGCCTGTCTTCTTTAGAGAAGTTTCTCTTCAAGCCCTTTGTCCCATCCCTAGGATCACTTGTTCTTTTCTTGCTAATACGTTTGAGTTCTATGTGTATTCTGGGTATTAAATCTTTGTCGGAGGCATAACCTGCAAATATTTTCTCCCATTCTGAGGGCTGTCTGCCTGCT
The DNA here is from genome assembly GCA_963574655.1 of Perodicticus potto. Classification (NCBI taxonomy): domain Eukaryota; kingdom Metazoa; phylum Chordata; class Mammalia; order Primates; family Lorisidae; genus Perodicticus; species Perodicticus potto. Next base: position 47,574 of record CAUYRH010171511.1, on the reverse strand, counting down.
ACACTGTGTTCTTAGCAGTGTAGATGATGCTCCTTACTCTTAACCACATACTCATGGAAGAGAAACTATTAGAAACCTAGAAATATTCATTGTTGTCAAATGGCTATTTTTAAATTTTGGAATTTGTTCACACGTGGTTGTTATTTATAATCAAGGAAAAATTGTCTTTTCTTCATAAACTTTCCAATTATAATGATAAATTTCAAGGTTTCATTAGTGAAAATCCTATAGTTGAGGCTTAAATAACTAAGGCTGTATCTGGCACTCCAGAAAATATAGATTCATATGTTATATAGAAATATCATTCTGTCTTACATACTGAATCTTCTATATTTAGTATAATAATGAGCTCTTCCCAACAGAGCACAATATTCTCGAAATCTAATGTTTGATGCTGGTCCCAAGATAGTGGTACTCAAGGTACTTGATTTAGGAAGAAGAAAATAGGAAGATTATCCTGTGTTTTTAAGTTGAGAAGTCCTGATTTTATAAATTGACCTAAATAGAAAAGTGCATATAATATAATGCAAAGGTCATAAGGGTCTGTTATCTGTTCCAAAATAGTGATCCCTTGTGGAAAAGCAATGTAATGCATATCACCATGTGCTGCAAAATGAAAATGTGTTATACCACCATTTGTAAGCAGGACCTGCTGAACTGAATAAGCACAGATGTACTTGAAATTAATATTTAATCTGATACCAAAAGCACTTAAAGGACTTAGGATATGAGTTCCTCATAAGAAATGACTTCTTTCTCACAGAGAGCAATTACAGTACTGCAAAGATTATACAAATAAGATTGTCATATTCTCCTTAGGCTTAAATAGTTAAGTATGGAGGTGAAAGTTGGCTCCTTTTTTGAATGTTCTTAATATTATTTCTTATAAAAGGAAAAATAATTCTCTTTGAATGTCATGGATCAGAGCTAAAACTAATAAAATAATGTTGAGAGACTATCTCAGTCCTTGAAAAAAGATGAGAGTGACTTTTAATTGACATCGTTAGAGTACTATTAGCATAAAATAGAACCAAGTAACCCTTATATTAATCTTTAAAAAGAAAGTGCGTATAATCAAGTTACAATTCTGATTTCTTCCTGTTGTTTTTTTATAGCCATTTTCAGAAACAGATCCTGAAAATAAATTTGCATCCAGAGCCACCTCATGTCTTTCTTTTTAAACTCAGTTGCAGCCTTTGAAAAATTTTAACATTACATTATATATTGAGTACACAGAAACTAACACCTACATTTTTAAAGAAAGAAACAAGTGCCTTGGGTTAAACTGATACTTCATCTCCTAGAATATCTTTTTAATTAAAAGAAATGACTGAGTCTACTACTTTAATAGGGGTATAAAGCAAACACATTTTGTTAGTATAGTAGATATTAACTGGAACACATAGAATAACAAAGAAAAACAGGCTATATTACACGTATTGTCATATTTACCCCTAAAGTGTTAGCTCCCCCTACAGGATAGTTAGCTTTTCCAGAATCAAAATGCCACATGGACATTGTATCTCGGAAGTTTTTTTTAGGTGATGAGTTTTATCCATTGTGGTAATTAGAAATTATCTACATCTTTGAGTGTGAGGAGATAAAAGGCATCCATTCCAAGTCATTGATTCAAGAACTATTCATAGTACTTTTTATTAATGCATTCAATATATATTTGTTGGGTGCTTACAATATGCCGAGCACTGTGCCAGAGAATGGAGATGTAGCATTGAACAGTGTTTATATTCTAGTGTGGGAAAGAGACAAAAAAATCAAATAAGGAAAAACATGTAATTAAAAGTATAAATAACAGGACAGAAATATACACAATGTGGTGATATTATTAACTTTATAGAATAAGGGAGGTGATTGCACATGCAAGGGGCCAGATGTGGGAAAAGATGACCCTATCTAGGAACTAAAATAGGTCCAGTGTACCAAAAATTTACAGTGGGTAGACTGGTAAACTAAAGGGAGAACATCTCAACAGGACACTCTAAGCTAAACAGTAGTCTTGCAGGCTATGACAAAGCATTTACATATTTTCCTAAGTGCAATGGGAAGCCATTGAAGGGATTTAGACAAGGGGTGGGGTATTCAATTTTTTAAAAAGATTATTCTAGGGCTGATTAGTATACAGGAAATAGATTGAAGGGGCTAAAGTTGGAAGTAAGGAAACCAGGAAGAGAGCTATTACAGTTACTCAGGTGAGAGATGACAGTGGAAACATTGGGAAGTGGTTAGAGACAAGGTAGATTTCTGATGGATGCAAGTAGAATTTGGTGATAGATTGGATATGGGAAATAAGAAAGAATGAACAATCCAGGATGATGTCACTTTCTTGCTTGAGAAACTGAGTACCTTGTGGTATCACCTAGGTTAAATGAGGAAAAGGGTTTACTGAGAGTTGTAGTATTAAGAGGTATATTTTAGATATGTTGAATGGGTGTCTATGAGATATCCAGATTAACAAAATTGAACCTCCATAGTTGAACACCTCCTTAAATTGACCTAATTTTCATATACTGGTCTAGTTCCTTGTGTTGACTCCTTCTATATGTTGACCAGTTTGTTAGAGTCCCTGGGGTGGTCAATTACAAAGGTTCTAGTGTATATTGAATTTCAACTGGATATGTGAACTTCGGGTCAAGAACCATATGAGTTAACCTGCAAGTGACTGGGAGGGGTCAGCAAACAGCAACATTTAGAGTCATCACAGTTCTTGATAGTTCTTTAATGTTTACTCCTTTGGGATTCAAGCATTGAGGGCTCTACTCAAAATATCAGCACTACCTCAATGATAGTTCAACATAGCTGATACTGTCTCCTGACACTGCCTTGAGAGAATGTGCCAAAAGATGATTGAGTTTTATTTGGATGCAGAAGGTTTTTAAAAGCAGTCTGGATTCTGCAGTTCTATTTCAGAAAGCAGAGTTGAGTCAGATTTCATAGTAGAGGGGACCTCTTAGGAGAAGAGGAAAAAGCTGTAATGGGAAGAGGGGTTAAAGAATGTGGGGAGAAAGTGTTGCAAAAAAATGTTTGAGTCATTTTACAACTTTGCAGAGATCCAAGCCTGCTACTAAATATTTATCTGGAATTTTTCTGAGTTCCTTTTTATTAATAAACATTGCAAAATTTAGTGAGTCCTTTCCATATGCCATGCACCATTCAAAGGGCATTGCATGAACTAACTCCTTCAGTTATCTGCAGAAAGCTACAGGATATATGTTATTTGACCACTTTTTACAAATGAGGAAAGAGGCACATGGAGGTTTAGTAACTCCTAAATTAACCAAAGAATGAAGTGGTATGCTGGGATTTGAACCTTGGCAGTCAGTTTCCAGAACCCATAGCAACCATTGCACTATACATTTAAGACTGAGTAAAATATAAAATGTAATTACAGTTTCTTTGTCTTTCTCATAAGTAGGTCTTTTACTGTGAGTGCCAGTGATATTTTAATATTCATTATTTTTATCCTGTAAGCTCCACATGCTTGATGGCATGGAGAATAATTAGGCCGATGGTTCTATCATATTAAGATATCTGTTTCCAGTCTGTGATTTTGTTCTATTTTATTCTATTTTTGTTTTTCTCTCATGTTTCATAGCCTTTGGGCCTTTAAAAACAGTGACAAGAACAGTATGTACTGATCATCATAGAAGCCACTGCCCAATTCTGCAACCATGCTTACCTTCACCATAACTTTTTGATGGGGCCTACCATCTCTAACTCTTCATCCAAACGCCTCCCATGAGAGAAAGACTGTAAAATTATTTTATCACCTGGCACATTTAATTCTAGAAACTTCCATCTGATACCATTGGGGTGAACAACTCTGCAGCTGTTCCCAGGTTCAAAGACTTTAGCCCATAGAGAAAAAATGAAGTAAGTTAATTGGCTGCTCTATATATTATAATATTTGTTTCCTTAGTGATACGGTTTTAAGTTAGCTTAGCCATATGTTGAGTCCCATGTTTAGAAACCAGTCTATTTTCCAACTAACATTCAAGAACTGTCCAAATATAGAGAAAAGCTTGACAGACTGAAATGTGTAAAACAAAAGAAAAATTATATTAAGTTGAAAAATGTTAATGTCTAGTTATTTTTTTTACCTCAAAATACTTAAAAACTCCTTGAAACTTTGTTATAATCAATTGATTTTCAGCTTACTAATTTGGAAGTGTTCTGCTTTTATAAAGTAATTTTTTTAATCCTAGAGAAACTTCCTTTTCCCTCATATATTATTGTGCATATGAACCTGCTCTTTTCCTTTTGCAAACGGATGATTTCCTTTTTAACAAATAAGTTTCCAATTTTCATAGGAAATATGAATATTACTCTTATTTGCTGGCTGAAAAATGGCATAAACGTATGACTGACCCTAAAGAGTTTATTTCTGAGAAAGTCTGTCCCTTACCATTATAGATAGACCTTTCTAAAAAGAACCAGAAAGTGCTCTCTCTTCCTGTAATTGTTAATACTTCAGTTGTGTGTGAGTTTAGAGGTGGTAATTCCTGTCTCACTGGCATTTTTTCCCTAATGCACTGAGTGATAGACACAAACTAAAAACAAAATCACTTGCAGCTCCTGGAAGCTTACAGGCTGTATAGACTCTGGAAATCCTACCATGGACTACCTAGCACACAATTTTTATTCGCTATTTGGTATGAAAAGAAAATGCAAATTTTTCCAAAGAAAAATGTATCAGGGAAAGTGTTGGGGAGAGGAAGGAGTGTGGTATTGGGGGTGGTAGTGGAAATTAGATTACTTGAGTTATTAAAATGATGCAGGCTGGCAAGTTTCTAGAAGTACTACCAGTTTCTCTTGGAGATAATTCAGTCCTTCCAAAGATAGACTGGGTGTTTCCCAGAGAGGAAATATTGTACTATCTGAAAGAAATAAAATCCGGGCCCACATCCATCCTTCATAAGGAGGTTACCCTCTCCCTGAAGGCTCTCTATCACCTCTAGAGACACAATGTGGTGTGTCTGGGGAGTATATTTTACAAACACACACACACACACAAAAAAAAAAAAACACTAAAATGAGATTGAGAAATAATGACTCTTCTTATTGCCAGCATGTGAGTGAAGTATACCAACCCTATTGCTTTCGTAATGGAGAAACTTAATATATCTTGTGAAAGTCACATTATATGAATACTGAAATTGTGTGAAGTGTCTGCATATAGAAGAGTCTGGAAATCCACTTTGATCTACATTTTTGATGTTTGATAATTGCACTTATTATCAGGTCCTTTCTGCTCTTTTTCTTTGACATGAGATCCATTATCAGTGACAGCATGAGTGTGAGTATGGGTTTGATTTGAAAAACTACTTAAGATGAGGTAATGGAAAAGAAGCCTTTTTGTCCATGCATATTAAGAGAATGAAAGAAAATTAAATCTCATTATACAGTGGCTTGCTTGAATTATTTCTCTTTTATGAATAGTGTTCTTTGGGTACCTCATGAAGTAACTTTTTAAAAAGAAGCTCTTTAGTGAAATATTTTGTGTATATATAAACTGTTATCATTTGCATGGATGTTTTCATTTTATGGGAAAGCATTGAATGACGACGTAAAGAAATCACAAAAAGTAGAACAGATCACGTAGCCAATCTTTTCGTTTTCAGAAATCATTATAAATAGAATGCATAGTCATATGTGGATAGGATGGCATTAAAAATAGAACACAAACTCGTATGTATAGCAAAACAGATAATTGGTAAGTTTTTTAATTAGGATTCTTTCTGTATCTGTTAATTTATTGTAAAATAATGCAAGTTACTTTGATGCAAGTCATTATTGGCAATTAATATGTGATAATTTATTTGAACTTTTCTGCTTGCCTAAATTTTACATCAAAGGCCAAGGCTAATTTAGCACTTTAATATATCACCTCGCACATTAACAAATTAGTATTCTTCACGGTAAAAGCCTAAGTAAAATGCTGACTCATTCATTTGTTAATTCTTTATCTCCGATGTGGGCATTATCTACTGTTTGGTATTTGGCTGCTAATATTATATGTATAAATAAGCATTATATAAATACTATGTGGTTAAGTGTTAAAATTATAAAACTCTTCCAGTGAAAAATAAATGCTATTCTGATATTTTTGCATATGTTTTCCTTCTTGACCGAATGATGGAGAAAAATTAACTTGTTTTTCTAAACTAAGTTAACTCTTATTTAATTTGGGAAAGATAGTCTTTGATATTTCTCTTTCCCATTTACTTTTCTTTTTGTCAGATATGTTCTTAATAAAAAGTTACTAGACAGACAGTATTCTTTACAGCTTTCAGAGATAAAGACAGTATATTAGGAAATAGCATTTTGTGGTCTCTGACTTTCTCTGGACAACTTTGTACCCAAAAATGGTGAGGTGAAAGCATTTTGTAAAGTATGAAGCACCATACAAATGTCATCCAATGTTAGTAAAAGTAGGAGAATATGGTAAGGTAAGATACTGTGTAACCACATACTTTCCAAGTGAAAGGCTTGGTCAAATTTGAACTGCATTGTGCTGCCTTTGAATTGTTAGTTTGCTAGTGTTGAGCTGCCTATACTATCTTACAGAATTTATCTGTTTATTTCATCGTTCTTTAGAATTCTGAAGCACTGTAAATAATTTAGCACATCATTATAGAACTGGGGAGGGAGGGTTAAGTGTTTTTATTGAAAATTTATAAAGATAATTTTAAGAGCTTCTTTTTATATACAAAAAAATAGAAAAGCTTATGCCATTGTCAGAACATGTCAGCCTCAAACAGCCAAAGTGCAGTTGTGTCATTTAATTATCATCTCTAGGGACAAGAGAGAACCTGTTGGAAATTGGTGACTCTCCCAACACCTTTTTCATGGCCGTTATCTCTGCCATTAAACAATGAGCATCAGGCTATATCAAGAGTAACACTAAAGCCTGGGCCTGAAGTCAAAAGATTAAAGAAAATGGAAAGGGGTCACAAGCGAACTTAATAGATCTCAAATTCTGCCCAAGACAAGATTTCTAAGAGGGCAAACTTTCCCAAAATGTGTAAAATACTTTGAATCTATTCCATATGGTGGAAATATACATAAAATGTTTGTGGAGAGGCACTGTTAGTAAGAATACACTTGGCGGATATTTTCAAAGAAGAATAACTTCAGTGCCAGGCTAATCTCGTAGCTGATGACCTCAGATTACTTCCAAATAATATGCATCTGCTTTTATGTAGAAAAGGGTTAATATTAGCACTGTAATGAAATGCTGCCTAACACTTTGAAATTGAGAGTTGTGTTGGGTGAGTTATAACATTTTTATTTAAGTGATAAAGCAGGTTATTGAATGAAATTATGAATGTTTTTATGAAGACCAAAAGTATAGAATTTCTGTGATTACAGAACTATAAAACTCTTTCTAATTGACATTTCGGTGTCATATTTTCATCTTGAGTTACATTATTTTTAAAAGAATAGAAGGTAATCTCTTCATCACACATTTTTTTGAGTTGTTAGGCCATGTTCATTCCTTTGCTTTGTCTTTCTGGAATAGGAAAAGAAAGGGGAAGCATTCTGAAATAACTCATTTTATCCATATAAACAGTGGCTCAAATGAAAAACTAACAAGTTGTTGAATAATAATAATATAGTTTTCTATATTAAAATTCAGCCTCAGGAACACCAAGCCTCCATTGGTTTTCTTTTTTTTTGATTGTTTTATGTAACACAACTTGTCACGGATCTGGCTAAAGGAAAAAAAATGTTTGCGACTTCGCAACACAACCTTTGACAATGTTATATTGCGGCACAATTGTCACAGTACTCCTAAAGGATAAATGTTTGAGACCAAGCGTCTCTGTCTTACTATGGAATGGAGTTAGACAGAGATAGTTATGTATCAATTGCTTTAAGCAGGGGGAATGACAATATTAACACCTCAGTTATATTCTCCATTGGTTTTCTAAATCTGCTTTTTAACAATAGCATATGCACACTTTTATTAAGCTCTTTCTCTTGGATACAGTTGATTTCCAGACATGTTGAATTTGTGGGTACCGTTCACTTAAGAATTTCATGACTGAGAACAAAATTTGAATGTTAACTGATGGTCCACTTGAAGTTGACCATGTAATCCTTGTGTATGCCATAACCTAAATTGGTATGGGTAGGTATGAGAGGAGGTAATCTATAGAAGAAAAAGATTCTATTTTGTAAAAGGACTTATTACAATTTCATATTTAATTATTCAGTTAAAATATAACAGAGCACCAATTATTTATATACATTTCCCAGAGCATACATGATAGATATGGAAGAGAAATGTCTGAAAACACAATGGGAGAAGCAAATACCCATTTATTTATTTGTCTTTCTGTACAGATACCAACTGCTTTACACTTTGGAAATGCAGAGTTAAAAAGAGAATATAGAGGAACTTTTTCTTCCTCCTTCCAAATGAGATAATATTATAGTGAATATATATTATGTATTATATTTTAACATTTTTATAATTTACATTTTCCAGCTTACTTGGCAATGCTCCAAAATTTTGTATATATACAGAGGGTGCCAAAAACATGTATACGCTTTGTAAGAACGGGGGGAAAACTGTATTAAAATTTTAATACTTAATGTATGCCGATAACAAAAGATAAATCCAAGTCACATGGGGCACCTCTTGTAGTTGCAAAAATCAAATGTGACTTTAAGTATTACAAATTTAATATAGTGTTTTTCTTTCTTAAAATGTGTATACATTTTTGGCACTCTCTGTATATGTAGATTTTGTTGTATTCAAGAGAAGTATTGGCCCATTATACTATTAATAATAATAGAATACATGAGCCCTATATAGTTGTTACTTAAGGCAAACACATTCACAATGTGAAGCTACTATAAGATGTTCCAAATATTCATGGATTATTCCAAACTAGACTAAACACTATTGAATAAAGTACAATATTTGTGACTGATTAGAAATTTTGCTATCTAGGATATTTATTACAAGGTATGACAAAGTAGAATCATCGTCTAGAAACTGGCTGGCAATGAAGGTCTGGTCTCTTGAGGAGGTATTGTTGCACTGTCTGGTATTTCAAGTCCATTCTGTTTTATTGTAGCATCTGGAGTTATTTGACCACTAGGGGTCTGTCTTACCTTAACCAAACTCTAAGATACTGATGTATAAAACCACTAGGTCAACTGACACATTCACAATATAAAACAGAATATAATTTTAAAGCAGATCAAAATATTCTTGTCAGTCATCCAAGTATTTATTTCCTGTTGGGAAGCTACATGGGAAACCAAATGATAACTAGACGTTTCTTTGACAAAGATGGATATGAGAAAAAAAAGGAGTTAGTTGGAAGATCTAACTCCAAATAGCTGAATAGTCCACTGTGGGATATGCCTTGCCCGGTATCAGATACTTCAGGGTTCCCAAATCGGGGGACCCCTTTAACTAGACATTCTGGGTAAGGAGGACAATGATAAATTCTTTCTGTGATTCCCATTTTCTCTGGTCCGTGTTTTCGATAGCACATTCTTTCTTCAAACTACTGGTTAACTTTTAGTGTCTCAATTTTATTATATCTGATTAAAATATCTGACCACTCAGTTATAGATTATTACTTACAATTGGCTCCTTCTGTAGTCAACTAATCTCATTTATTATATTTCGTTCCTAATTTCATTCTCAATTAAAGGTCTTTACTTTTAAATGTGAAAGGATGTGTTATTTTTATGTCCACATTGCCTCTGATCCTTAGCTTTGAACCATTGCAGTATTCAGCACTTCCTCAAGAGGTGAATGGCTAGAGAACAGAAATATATAATGCCATGTAAATGAGATTCTTTTGATTTCAAGTAATATAAATGTAAAGCAAAAAAATGAGGAACTGAATTTGTTATAAGCATATAGATGTATCTCAAAATCCGAGGGAGAATTCACTGTAAGGCCTAATGAAGGACTGGAACCAGTAATTGGAAAGAAATCAGTAATTCCCAGTCTCAATTTCTTTGTGTATTTCTCTCTTTATGTTTGTTTTCAAACATGCAGATGAGCTCTGTTTGCTTCCCTCTGAACATGACCAGATAGGGCCACACCACTGGTCTCGAATTAACATGACATCTCAATTTTAAAACTTGACTAAGACTGACTAAGGCTTTGTCCTAATTGTGAAATCTCAAGAGAGATCTTATTAGTAAATCTTGGGTCAGGGCCCACGGCCAGACTATTTACCTCTCAGAATATTAGAGGAAGAACCATGTAACTGCTACAGGAGCCTTATCTCTGTGAGTAGCAGGCAGGTGTCAGGAAGGGGGAAGGTGAGCTAATCAAATACTCCAAAATTGGCTATATATAAGGAGACTAATGAAAATTTGGCATGTCCATGACTTGGATCTTTTCATTTTTTATTTCAAATATGGTGATTTTCATTTTAAAGTTTCCGTTTGTCTTTTTTATGAGTGTTCTCTGTTTCTCTGTTGAGATTTCCTTTCCATTTATTGTGAGCATATTTGTCTTCGTCTTCATATTCATGAGCATACCCATAGTAGCTATTTTAAAACCCTAATCTGCTAATTCTAACATCTCAGTTACCTTGGAGTTAGTCTTTACAGGTTGTCTCTTCTCTTGGGGATGAATCACATTTCCCCATTTTTTCACATGTTGAATACTTTTGGATTGTATCTTAAACATAGTGATTGTGGTTTGTGGAGACTCTGGATCTTGTTATATTACTCTAAAGACTTTTAATTTTTTCTTTTGGTTTAGACACCAATTAAATTTTTTGGACTCAAATGACATATTCCGTCTCCTTGAGTTGCAGCTTAAGTCTCTTTTCAGTTCCTTCCTTCTCAGTTGAAGTCTGCCCTATGCAAGCATGGTTCCAAGGTTAGCAAGAGTTTGGGGCAGAGTTTATACACAAAATATGGGGTGTATCTTCTGTCTTTATATCCTTTTGGGGGGACTCCCTTGAATTTCCAGTGACTGTGGTTGTCTGGATTCTGGCCCTTAGTTCTTTAAGCCGGAAGTACTGTGTTTTCTTTCAAGGTTTTTGGCTACCTTGTTTAGCTCCCATTGCTTCCTAACTCAAGATGAAAAAAAAAACACATAAAAATTGGAAATTCACCCATGCCTTCCGCTTTTCAAAGCATTGATTCCCCACCACAGTCTGCTTTTTCTCTTCACTCTCCATTGCCTACAGGTAATTGATTTTTTTTTATTGAATTTTATCTAGTGGTTATAATCTGAAAAAGGCTAGGTTGTGGCACGAGCTTACTTACTTAACTACACACTTCTCATCACTTATTGGACATTTCCCACTGCTCTTTATAATAAGTTCTTTTTAAAGTTAGTGCAATACATGCTTACTTTAAAAATTATATAATAAAAAAGCTAGCATGCATATAACAGTATGAGCTAGTCCTGTTTTAAACAATTTATATGTAATCACTAGTTTATGAAATCAAATAGTACAGAATTATGTAAAGTACATTTTAAAGTTCTACTTCTTCCACTTATTCTACTCTGTGAGACAAATATTCTCCCTGATATTTGTTACAAAAATGAGATTTTACTATACATCATCTTTCTGCAGTATGCTTTTGTCATACTCATAATATATCATTGGTATCTTTCTACATCATCTTAAATCTTAAAATACCTAAAATAAATTTGATACTACTGCTGCTGCTACTACTTCAACCCCCCCACCCCTCCCACACACACACTGTATGCTTTCATATCATAGAGAAAGTTGCATGGTCATTTTTATGAATAAGTCATTATGGTTAGGATAGCTTTGCCTAATTAATTTTGTTATCATCCTCCTTTAGTGTCTAAACCATGCCCATACCCATGTCCAATCTCAGTATATTGGGATCTAGACTGTACTCTGTAATTAACTAATTTTTTGTCTTTAAGTCAAATCATTTAAATTTATAAAATCATTGCAAGGCTAAAAATGAAATAGCGTATATATACAATTCTACTCTGTAAAATAGACATGAATAGCTAAACTATATTTTAATCCAAAACAGTTCATGTTATGATAGATGTTTTAAATGTGTTATGGGCATGACAATGAGAGGACAATTGATTCCAACAAAGAAAATCAGGGTTGTATTGGAGATGATGTGAATTGGTCCATGAATAATAAAAAAAATTCAGGTCTGAGAGAGAAAAAAAGAGAATGTATTCTAAGATGGAAGAACAGCATGGATGTCAGCATGAAAGTACATTTTTTTTTTTTTTCTGGGAAGGCCAAGTAATTCATTGTGGACCACACATAGGATATGGTATATATGGTCCTAGGAGGGTAGGAATCAAGGCTAGGATTGAAAGCAGAATGAGTAAAGTGAGTCACATTTACATTATTAGGAACCTTATAGATGTCTAGAGTATGATAGCCAATGGGTGAAGGATTTTGACCAGAGGAGCAACATGATATATCATTTAAGACTAGCTTCTGTTACAAACTAAGCTAAAAGTGTGCAATGGATCAAAAATAGTAGATGATTTTCTCATTCACTTAAAATGCAATCTGGAATTCCTGGTTAGTAGGCAGCTCTTTGGGGTTTACCCTTTTCATCCTTATTGGCTCTTTTCATCCTTATTAGCTCCATTATAGCTTAAAAAGTTGCCATGTTTGTGTATATCAAGCTAGATGAAAGGACAACAAAGATCCTAAATAGGCCAGACCTGGAAGACGTATTCAGCACTTCTACTTTCTAGACTCAGGCATATGTTTACATCTAAGTAACAGAAAGGCTGAGAAATGCAGTCTGTGTTCCTTGGAAGAAGAGAAAGAGGATTTGGTGAACAGCTAGGTGGTTTTTGCCATGCAAAGTCAGAATCAGTTTTTAGAAAGCACATTCTGGTTGCAAATGTTGACAACGGATTTGAGGAAGAGATACTAAAGGTAAGAAGACCACATACTTGGCTGTTTTAATAGTTTAAGTGAGAGGATAGTAAGGTCCCCAAAGCAGTGGTATTTTCTGCAGGAGTAAGACAGGGATACATTTCAGAAACTGGATTTGGTGACAGAATTTGAAGGCAAAGAGGTTGTTGACTTGAACAACTGATTGATAAGTGGTGATTTTTCTATGTCATGCATGATTTTTCATTATTTAGATGAAATAATGTTCATCCAAAAGTAAAAGATTGCTTCATTAGACTTACAATTATTGACTAATAGATCAGATCCCTTTACTAAGAACTATGGAAAAATGGGACAGAAATATTTCTTATGGTCCTTCTCCCCAAGGAGTTTTTAATTTATCTGAGGAGGGGTAATATACCCAAAGGACAATTTGACTTTTTTTTTTTTTTTTTGAGGCAAGACCTCATTTTGTTGCCCAGGTCTGAGGGAAGTAGCGTGATCATAGCTCACAGAAACCTCAAACTCCTGGGCTCAAGCAATCCTCCTACCTAAGTCTCCAGAATATCTTGGACTACAGGTGTGTACTACCACACCTGGATAATTTGTCTATTTTTTTCAAGACAGAGTTTTACTCTATCACCCTGGGTAGAGTGCAGTGGTATCACACCTCACAGAAACCTCAAATTCCTGGGTTTTAAAAATCCTCTTGCCTCAGCCTCCAGAGTAGCTGGGACTATAGGCACCCACCAACAATGCCCGGCTAGTTTTTCTATTTTTAGGGTCTTGTACTTGTTCGGGCTGGTCTCAAACTCCCAAGCTCAAACAATCCACCTGCCTTGGCCTCCCAGCGTGCTAGGATTACAGGTGTGAGCCACTGCACCCAGATAATTTTTCTATTTTTTTATAGAGACAGAATCTTGCTAGATTGCTTAGGCCACTTTTGAACCCTTAACCTCAAGCAATCCTCCTATATCAGCCTCCCAAAGTTCCAGGATTGCAAGCATGAGCAACCACACCTGGTCAAGAACTTTTATATATGTGTATGTATATATTATATATATATATATATATATATATATATATATATATCTGTATTATATATATATAATATATATAACATAGATATGTATATACACATATATAATATATATGTTACATATACATATCTATGTTATATATATATATCCTTTATATACATATATATGATATATATGTAAATTCAAGTTAATGTAATGCAAACTGAATCCAGGGTGATAGAGAAAGATGAGGAGAATAGCTCTGATTAGATGTCATAGGACCAATCATGCAGACATAGGTTTGGAGTTTGAATTTTATTCCTTCATTTAATAAATATATATTAAGTATATGGTATGCTGGATGGCTTTTACTGCCTGATTTATGAAAAGGGCTCAAATGATATACATGGAATGAAATATTCATTGTTTAATGAGAGATAAAGCACAACCCTTGCTTTAGAGGGGCTTATTGGAAATGAGTGACATAAGGCTCAGCACCCATAGTTCAGTGGGTAGGGCACCAACCACATGCACCAGGGCTGGTGGATTCAAACCCGGCCAGGACCACCTAAGCAACAATGACAACAATAACAAAAAAATAGCTGGGCATTGTGGCGGGCACCTGTAGTCCCAGCTACTTGGGAGACTGAGGCAAGAGAATCGCTTAAGCCCAAGAGTTTGAGGTTGCTGTGACACTACAGCATTCTACAGAGGGTGCCATAATGAGACTCTGTCTCAAAAAATAAATAAAAGAAAAAGAAATGAGTGATATGGTCCAGGAGGGTTGACATAAAGGTAAACGAGCTAATACAATCAAGTTTAACAGGTACTATTTATATAATGGTCCAGTTGGGGCACAAAGGAAGAATTGTTCAGGAAAATCTGTGTGAAGGAGGAGGCCATTGAACTTGTCTTGGAATAAGACTATAAGTGACCACGTAAACCAAAGATGAAAGATGAGGGAATAAAGGTCTTTCCAAGGCAAAAGTAAAAGAGGAAGGAACAGCAAGTAAAGTGGGAAGGCAGGAGATGAAGCATCAGTAGTTCCTAAGGGTAGGGACTAGGTTGTGTTAATATTTGTACCCTATGCATAGTACTTGGCCGTGCATAGATGCTCAGAAAATCTTGACTTCTATCCTTATGTGCCTTGCTAGTGTGTCTAGCTTACTCCTCTTCAACTCCAGACATCTAACTAATTAACAGGGGGTGGTAAAATAATGATTTTCCATCAGGGTTGAAGGCTCTGCTAGTCCCTGCTGGGGACCTCACTTTGCATTCCCCTGAGGCGACAAAGTCATTTACAGGTGCATTTGGTTGCTTTAAATCACAATTGCAAACCATCACCGACAGAAGCCATCTAA
Organism: Perodicticus potto; assembly: GCA_963574655.1. Classification (NCBI taxonomy): domain Eukaryota; kingdom Metazoa; phylum Chordata; class Mammalia; order Primates; family Lorisidae; genus Perodicticus; species Perodicticus potto. The sequence continues at coordinate 32,325 of CAUYRH010171511.1, read as the reverse complement.
GTTCCAATTTCTGTTCAAAGTGAGATGCCTAACTGAAATAATAGTATCACCCAACACCACCTTCCAATCCGAAATCAGATTGAGGCAACAAATAAAGTTTTATGTGATGTGAATCACCAACGGTATGAATTTCTCTCACTGTAGCAGAACTATATTTCTTAAAAGCTAACAACCATATTTTCTTAGTGAAATTTACCGTTTGAAGTGTATAAGCACACTTGGGTCCTGGAAGGGTTGTAATTTTAACTTGAAATATTTCAGAATAAGATAATAAGTTAAGGAATGAGCGCTTAGGCAAGGAGTTTGCAAATGCGGTTTTATTTCATTGGCACTTTTGTAGCTATCCTCTTATGCACAGAATAAGTGTCTATGGAAAGTTAGACATTGTGGTTTCCTTGTCCATGAGCTCAATCCCTAGTCCACACTGACCAAAGTGATGCTATCTAAATAAGGGATGTCTAAAACCTCATTCGTGTGTATCTGCCGATAAATACCTTACAATGAAATAAAAGTAGAGGAAGGTGGATATTTAAAGTCAGTCAGACTTAGGTTCAGTCCCCAGGTTTGCTTCTTTCACAATTTGCAAGTTAACTGAACCTTTCTTGGCCTTGATTTTGTCATTTGTAAAATGGGAAGAGTGTTAACTACATCTTTGCAGGCTATTAGTGAGAATTAGAGATTATAGTGTGGAAATTATCAAGTATGAGATATTCAAAGAGCAACAATTGCTACTGCTACCCATGTGGTTGCTGGCATCGTGCAATTAAGGTCAAATTCAGAGGCAGGGAAAGAGTGTATTTGTAACTGTCCTCTGCATATAACGATTTTTCCAACTTCTTTTACATTTGTACAAAGATGGTATGTGTGCCTCCAGTGTGTACAACAGGTAAAAGTGAAGGTCAGGGATCCAAAGCTCCAGCTCCCATCCTAGTCCTTACAAAAATCCTGAAACACTGTTTGCAAAACATTCTTTCAGTGGCACACGTTTGAAAGTCCTGGCAAAACTTAAAACATGACATTGAAAACAATAGCAAGATGATTACGAGAGTACTGTGTAGTTGCTAGTAGGTTGATACATAAGCTCAATGCTTGCTCTGCGGTAAATATGATTAAAAAACACTGTAGTAGGGAATTTTGAGAAAACGTGCACTGTACCTACTGCCTTACCCTTTCAAAAAGAAACATGGGAAATGGAAGTTCTCTGTATAGGGGAAGAACACAAACTTTTCATGGTTTCCTAACTTTCCTGCAATCTTGCCAAGGAGATGAGCTACAACATGTGCCAACAGTTATCGAACAAGAGCCCTTCCTTAAGACAGGTCTTCGCAATCCATCAGAAAACGACTGTAAAATACTCATTGTTAGAATTAGGCTCTGCACTGCCATCTTCCAGAAAACTGTTATCCTAGCCTGTCAATCTTCAGTATCCCCAATGATCCCCAGGGTCTTCATCGGGAATGGCACACTCTGGTATAGTGTGCGGTCTGCATATATTATGCCATGACCCAGCTGATAGCCATATTTTTTAAATAAAGATGAATTATTTGGGTAATTATAAGGCAGCTAGTTAAAAATATAATTTTCACTTAAATTTTTATGCAGATGCCTTAGGAATTGATTTCAAATAAAGTAATAAACCATAGATTCTTGAATTTCAAGGGCTTCTCTGTAGGTAGATAAAATATCAGAAATTCAACTGTCAACAAAATTAGAAGCAGATTAGGTGCTATATATGAATTTAAATGTAAAAATTGCAAATAATCTTCCGAGAGGTGATTGAGTTGATGTGATTTACTCACATTGACAGATGAGACTCCTTTACGTTTTTATGGCTTACAAATATTGGAAATAAAAGTGCAGACTCTTAAGCTGAAGTGCCTTTAGAATACTGAAAACCAAGGCAACATTCTTTTATTTCAGTCCTCAAAAGCAAATCTGTAACAAAAGTTCCACTTATTGTAGCACAACTACATCAATATTCTGTATTTGTGTCCTGGCTGTTACCGATGAGTTGTATACATTCAGAAGATTTCTACTTATTCATTAATGTCCTTTTCTTTCAGACTGAAGAACTTTTAGCATTTCTTATAGGACAGGACTGGTGCTGATGAAATCCCTCAGCTTTTGTTTGTCGGGAGAAAAGTATTTTTCCTTCATGTTTGAAGGATAATTTTGCAGGATATAATATTCTAGGGTGAAGGGTTTTTCCTTCAGCACTTTAGACATGTCATATCACTCTTTCCTAGCCTCTAAGTTTTCCACTGAGAAGTCTTCTGCCAGACATAGGGGAGTTCCTTTATATTTTTTTCTGTTCTCTTGCTTCCCTTTGGACCTTTTCTTTATCTCTAACCTTTGGGAGCTTGATCATTAAATGCCTTGAGTTAAATCTCCTAGGTTTTCTTCTTGTGCCTGAATATTAATATGGATGGATAGAATGCAGTGACATCACAGCTCACAGCAACCTCCAACTTTTGGGCTTAAGTGATTCTCTTGCCTCAGCCTCCCAAGTAGCTGGGACTACAGGCGCCCGCCACAACGCCCAGCTATTTTGTTGTTGTTGTTGTTGCAGTTGTCATTTTTATTTTTTTAGCTGGCTGGGGTCGGGTTCGAACCCGTCAACCTCAGTGTATGTGGCCAGCGCCCTGCCGACTGAGCTACAGGCACCGCCTGTCAGCGAATTCTTAAGCTGTAGAATTTCTGCTTGATTTTTGTTATTATTTCAATGTCATTTTTAAATTTCTCTGATCTGATATGCTTCCAAATGCCTTCTCTGTGTTGTCTTGAAGCTCTTTGAGCTTCTTCAGGACAGTTGTTTTCAATTCTTTGTGTGAAAGGTCATCCACCTCCATCACTCTTGTATTGGTCACTGGTACCTTATTTAACTTGTTTGGCGAAGTCAACTTCCTGTATGTTCTGGATGTTTGTGAATATTCCTTGATGTGTCTTGGCATTGAAGAGTTAGTTATTATTTTAATCTTCACAGTCTGGGCTTGCTTGAACTCATCCTGGAGAAGTCTTTCCAGATATGAAACAGAATTGGGTATCGTGATATAAGTGTTTTGTCACAATACCTTTACCAGAACCGGGGTACCCCAAGTCCAGTAACTGCCATGAGTCCTGCAGACTCGTGCTGGTACTGCCTGGGTAAGCTCGGGTGAGATATAAGAGAATTCACTGGATTACAAGGCAAAGTCTCTTACTCTCTTCCCTCACTCTCTGTGCCGGTCTACTGGAGTTGGGGGAGGAGTGACATGCGCACCACCTCAGGGCCACCAGTGCCAGATCACACCTGAACCCAGCCCAGTATCACTCACAGCTGGTGGTGACTGCTGCTCGGCTACCTCTAATGTTTATTCAAAGCCCAATAGCCCCTTAGTGAGCGGATGATGAATCCTGCCGCGACTGGTTTCTTCCCTTCAAGGCAGCATGTCTCCTTCTGGCTCCAGGTGGGTCCAGAAATGCCATCTAGGAATGAAGGCCAGTACTCAGGGCTCTTAGAACTCTGCTTGGTACTTTATTTTACTGAGGTTGAGCTGGTACCCAAGATGCAAAACAGTGCTTTGAACTTTTTCCTCCTCTTATCTCAAGTGGAAAAGACTGTCCCTAAGCCACACTGTCTGTAGGTAGGGGAGGTATGCCACTGCCACTAGCTTGGCCATAGCTGGTGGTGTCTCACTGGGTCATGTGCAGCCTAAGTCCACTGGCTCTGAGCCAGCATGGCCACAAGCATTGCCAGAGGACTGCAGCTCTTGTGGCCTAATTACCTTACAATTAGGCAACTGTAGGCAGTCTGGGGCCCAGGTTGCTCTTATCTGCCAGTAGTGGGGCTAGCAGGAACTTGGGCTTTAGGGCAGAGGATTTCCCTCTGGCCAGACTAGTCACAATGTTCCCTCCATGTGCACTGGCAGAATCTGCATTGTGCTGTGTTCCTCTGTGCCAGGGCAGCCCTGAGTTTCAATGGAAAGCCCACGATCACTTCACCCCCCACACAGTTTCTCTCTCCACTTGTCCGGGTGGAGCCCTACTGCCAGAAATGGGAGAGGGGGGCCATAGGCAATGCAAGACTGCCTTTTATGCCCTCTTCAGTGCCTCTTTTCTTGATATAAATTTGAAACCAGGTAACATGATCACTCACCTGATTTTTGGTCATTCTCGAAGGTGCTTGCTTGCATGGATAGTTGTTGAATTAGGCATCCTGTAGAGGGACGATTTGATCCAAACTCTCCCTGAAAAGTTCCACTCATTGGAACAAAAGTAGCTTAGAAAAATTAAAAGAACAATTAAATAATTCTGATTATAAATTCTGTTTTATAAAATGAATCCACTGGGCAGTAAAAACCAAACCAATACTACCAGGGTCAGCAAATTATGGGCCATGGGCCAGATCTTGCCCACCACCTGTTTTTGTAAATAAAATTTTATTGGAATACAGTTACATTAATTGACATGAATTTACATGTTGTCTATGGCTGCTTTGGTGCTACACTGGTAGAACTCAATAGGTACCACAGAGACTGTATGACCCATAAAGCCTAAAATATTTACTATCCAGCCCTTTACAGGAAGTTAGCTGACCCATGAATTATAAAATTATTTGAAATGATGAATAAAACATTGCATATGTTTGTGTGAGAAAATTCATAAATATAGGGCAGGAGATCCCAAACTTTACTTTGAACATTAATTATTATCAGGAGAGTTATTAGAAATTAAGTAAAATTCTTCTGTCCTCCGTGTTGTGCAATGCTAGTGCTCCCAGACTCTTGCAGACACTGCACCTTAAGATACAGAAAGTAGAATGGATGAAAATTCAGAGAAGGAAAAATGAATGCATACTAAACTAAAAAATAGAGACCCATATACAAGTGGGGAATGATGTGTGGGGATTTTAATAAGTTGTTCAAAGACAAAAAGGTCAATGGTAAGGTGAGTTTTAACTTTCTAATAGAACCTTTGAATACTTGATAAGGCACCTCCAAGACAAAACTCAGACCTGTAAGGACAGAAGTGAAACAACAGTTTGTCAGAAAAAAAAGTGACTGGATACAGTCAGAATTCAGACATGTCACTAAATGGTGTGTAAAAAACAAACAAACAAAAAAAAAAACAGGAACACCAACACTGATCTCAAGCCATCCCACAAAGGACACTTTTGTGACAGTCAGAGTTTGAGGACAGTAAGCAGAAAATCAGTGTTAGTGTGCTGTTTTTTGTCAAGAAGACTGGGGAAAACATAATAAGAAGGAGTAGTACTCAGATATAATTTGCAGAACCCTTTCTTCAAACAATATTTTAAGTGGAAGCGGAAGATATTTTACAAAGTGCCGATGAAGGTAGAGTGAATGAGTGTTAAAGTTCTGCTTGCTTGGAAAAAAATAAATTAAAATGAAAGTTCTGCTTGCTTAGATACCTCTCATCTCCATGTCAGTTGCCTGTGGAGAGGTAGCATGTGTTTTCAATTAGCAGAATATCCCTGAACGTGAAACAGCAAGCTTGCTCAGAGAAGGGAACGCGTCTGTGTGTGCAGCCCATCTCATTTCTACCATGTCCTGATAAGTTTTATGCTCTTATGCTCTCTCCTACTTCTTTTGGCCTTTATTTTCCTATATGTATGACACACTGAAAGAAAGTTGTTTAATATTTATTTATAAACTTTTATAAAACTTTAAACTTTGCATCTACTCAGAGAAATATTGTTGGTATGCTTTCCAACCAGCATTCACGGAAAAGGTCTATTACTTCAATTATTTTAGTAGATACCTTAAATTTTTATCATCCTTACTCAATTTAGTCTAAAATTAAACCATTATCTCTGCCCCTTTCCTATAAAATAAATGGAGCTTAAAACAATTTTTGATCATACCCCCTTCACTTACTTGTAATTATCATCCAGCATTCTGGTTCCACATTTTTTTTTTCTTTTTTGAGACAGAGTCTCACTCTGTGCCCTGGGTAGAGTGCCTGACATCCTAGCTCACAGCAACCTCAAACACTTAGGCTTGGGCAATCCCCTTGCCTCAGCCTCCCGAGTAGCTGGGGCTATAGGTGCTGTCCACAACACCCGACTCAGACTCCCAGAGTGCTAGGATTACAGGCATATGCCACCACACCTAGCCCTCCACTTTTTCTTAACACCTCAAAATTATTTATTATATTTTCCACATTCAGTGCTTGTTTAGATTTACCCATGTGTTTGTAATTATCTTACTACTTTTTCTTGATGCTCACACCTTCCACCTGGGTTCAGCTTTTTGCTTCTGGAATACAGCCTCTCATAGTGCTTTCAGCAAAGGTCTGTGGGTGATAAATTCTCTTTCTTTGTAAGAAGTTGTCTTCCTTCTACCCTCAGTCTTTGCTGAGAAGTTCTCTAGACATGGAATCCAATATTTACAATTATTTTCTCTAAGCATTTTGAAAATGTAACTTTATGAATATCAGTTAGGTTCCTTCCTGGTACAAGTAACATAACATCCAACAATAATGTTTAAAAGAGTAAAAATGTATGCATTTATTCCTCAGTATATGGAAGGAAAGAGAGACATATGGCCACAGAAAATAGAAAGAGGGAACCAGATGAAGAAAAATGTAATCTACTGATGTCAGGCATTATATACTGTGATATAGTATTTAATGAATACAGTATGACAATAAAAAAACTATAAGAAAAAACAAAAAAATAAATAAATGTTACCTGTTTTCTATCATCTACTAAGAAACAGTGAGGAAATAATCCTACAGTGATCCAGGTGGCTGGTTGCATAAGTTATAAAGTTTTATTTTGTCAATAAAGAGTTACTTTTCTTAAGAAAGTTTGTGTTCCTGAATCCATGAGGGAGGGGTGAGAAAGGGAAGATCAGAGAGAGGGAAGGAGCAAGGGGGGGTGGGTCTTGGTGTGTGCCACACCTTTTGGGGGTAAAACACGATTATAAGAGGGACTTGACCTAATAAATGCAATCAGGGTAACATGGTTTCTTGTACCCTCAATGAATCCCCAACAATAAAAAAAAAAAGCTGGATGCAAAGAAGATGGCTACTAGATTACTAGTACAGAAGCAGTGATAATCTAGTGGCAAAGGCAAAGTCAGGCCCATACAATCCATGAAAATAAGAAAAGTTTCATTTTTTACATAAATGATAAAGAGTGACATGTATTAGCCCTTTAACACCAGCATTTTAATGAAAATCTTCTTTATGTATGTCATAATATCATTTTAGCTTTCCTATTTTTTTTATTGAATCATAGCTGTGTACAATAATTCAGTCATGGAGTACAGTGTGTGGGTTTCACATACAATCTGAGATATTTTTATCAACCTGTTTTAAACCCAACTACTTACCGCTATTTGATCTTTGACAAGCCAATTAAAAACATTCAGTGGGAAAAAGACTCCCTATTTAACAAATGGTGCTGGGAGAACTGGCTGGCGACCTGTAGAAGACTGAAATTGAACCCACAACTTTCACCACTAACGAAGATAGACTCACAATGGATTAAAGATTTAAACTTAAGACATGAAACTATAAAAATACGAGAAGAAAGTGCAGGGAACACTCTTGAAAGCATTGGCCTGGGCGAATACTTCATGAGGAGGACCCCCAAAGCAATGGAAGCAGTATCAAAAATACACTACTGGGATCTGATGAAATTTTAGCTTTCCTATTAAGGTGATTTCAGATTACTATCTACCAAGTATTTATTCTAAATTAGAGAGTAGTTTTTTCAATGTTTACACTTTTGTATGTCATTTAAAGTATGAATTTTTGGTTAATGTAATGTAGGAAAGTTTCATAATTTTAAAACTTACAAGGCTGAGCAGAATCTTAACCCTGAAATAGCTCATGGGAAGAGTACTATCAACATTACAGAGTGTTTGTTTCACCTGCTCAAGAAAATGAACTATTTTAAGTACTTTAAAAGGAGTAAGAAGTCCGTGGACATTTTTATTGTTTTTCTTTAAACCAGTGAGCCTAAAGGCCTCTAAAGGACATCAGTAGTAGTAACTAACATTCACACAGTGCACTTGAAAGTAACTATCTCATACGTACATTTGAAATAATATTTGTACTTAGTAATTAACAAAACCTGACTCTCCAAATTAGTCTGATTAATAAGGTTTTAAACATATTGCTACCCATTTTATTAAATGTGAGTAGTTTGTGTACTGAAGGAATGCAGTTTCTTTCTCCTAAGCTGTTTTCTTGAGGAACGATTACACTTGACTCACACCTTTGAATTTCATCTTTACTTACAATTCCAAATCGAGCTGTTCATGTCCCTTCTCTATTTCAAGCAATTCTTGGTCCCATTCATTTTGAAGATGTGGTCAGAGACAAGGGGTGAGTGGATAATATTCAATCCAAACAACATGACTACACATAATTTAAAGCATTCACTGCATTTTAAACTGACACTTACAGATTCCTCTGGACTAATTTGTCCTGCCCTCTTCAGCCTATGTATTTCTTCTGTGCATAATTCCTTCTTGAAGTTAATGGGAACTTGGCATGTGGCAGGAGTACATGTGTCATGCAATGGGAAGCTGGGATATGTCATTTAATAAGAAATCCGCTTCTACCTTAATTGGTCTGTGTCCCTAATGTCTTTCATTATACTAGAGCAGCGTAAGCAGGCTTTCCATTCCAATATGAAATGAAACTGTTTTAAAATGCAGGATATATAGGGGTTACCATGAACAGAAGGCAAGTAGTACGATCTATTGGTCTGAACATGGAAGGATTTTGAAATTCTGTGCTTACATAGCATAAAAGTAAAAAGTTATACATAGTCTCACTCACCCATGCCAATAAACTCTAGAGAGCATCTTAATTATACAATTATACAATGAGCTTTAGTTTTATTTTTTACGATTTTTAAATGTAAATTTATTTTTTTGAAGAGAGAGAGTCTCATTTTGTCATTCAAGCTGGAGTACAGTGGTGCAATCACAGCTCACTGCAGCCTTGGACGGGGCTCAAGCAATCCTGCTGCTTCAGTCTCACGAGTAGCTGTGATTACAGGAGTGTGCCCCCATGCCTAATTTATTTTTTAATATTTTAGTAGAAACAGGGTCCCGCTATGTTGCCTAGGCTGGTTTTAAACTCCGAGCCTGAAGTGATCCTTCTACTTCAGCTTACCCCCTCGGATTACAGGTGTGAGCCACCCCTCCTAGCCATGTGATTTATTTGTTAATTAATTTATACTTATCACTGACACATAATAACTATATATAAAGAAGCAGAACTTTAAATCTGAGAGAAAATAATGATTCTTCTAGTTGTTTTTCAGTGCCCTTGACATTGGCGTTTAGCCTTTACGCTGATACCTACATTGTCTCGGGTTCAGTTTTGTGAATAAGTACTTATAGGTAGGGTGAAATAATTCTTAGCATTTAAAACATTTTTAAATAGTAATTAATAATTCACCAACACATTGAATAAACTATAGTCTCCATGCAAAGGAATACTATACAGCTTTAAAGAAAAAAAAATAACAAGGAAGATTTTTAGGGTGGCGTCTGTGGCTCAAAGGAGTAGAGTGCCAGCCCCATATACAGGAGGTGGTGGGTTCAAATCCAGCCCCGGCCAAAAACTGCAAAAAAAAAAAAAGAAGAAGAAAAAGAAAGATTTTTATGCACTGATATGGAAAGATATCAAGATGTATTGTTATCAAAAGCATCATATATACATGTATATATAATGTGCTATGTCTTATGTACAGAAAGGAGAAATAATATATTTTTATTTTTATGCATTTAAGGGATACAAGTTCTATTTTGTTCCATGGATATATTGCATAATGGTGAAGTGTGAACTTTTTGTGTACCCATCACCCAAATAGTGTACATTGTACCCAGTAAGGTAATTTTTCATGTTCTGCAATGGCATGAAAAAATACTGGAAATATGGATAAGAAGCTATTAAATATGGTTACATACAGTGGGTGGAGGATAAATGGGGTGGATGTGGGAAAGGGAAAAGTGAAACTTGTCAGTATATACCTCTCTAGACGCATTAGACTTTTAGTTTTGGTACATGTTAACTTAATGAAATGGGGAGAAGAGGAATTTACTAATACATGAAAGATTTTTTTTTAACCCTTAATTTTCTGGTTCTAGGAATAAGTAAGTTTAAATATTGGACTTAAGCTGGGTGCTGTGGCGGGCACCTGTAGTCCCAGGTACTTGGGAGGCTGAGGCAAGAGAATCGCCTAAGTCCAAGAGCTGGAGGTTGCTGTGAGCTGTGACTCCACAGCACTCTACTGAGGGTGATAGAGTGAGACTCTGTCTCTACAAAAATAAATAAATAATAAATAAATAAATAAATAAATAAATAAATAAATAAATAAATATTGGACTTAGATTTTTGTCTTGATTCTACCACTAATAAACTGTATGACCTTAGGCAAGTCACTTAATACATCTGGACCTTAGTATCTATATCATAAGAAAGGTAGAATAAGTAGTTTCCAAGGTCCCGCCCAGCTGTGACATTCTGTGACATGCAAACTGTGACAGCATAGTGTGGGTATGTATATAAGACAACTTATAGCCAGGTGTTGTGGTGGGTGCCTGTAGTCTCAGCTACTTGGGAGGCTGAGGCAAGAGAATGACTTAAGCCCAAGAATTGAAGGTTGCTGGGGGCTGTGATGCTATGGCTCTCTACCCAGGGTGACAGCTTGAGACTCTGTCTCACAAAAAAAAAAAAAAAAAATTCTTAAAAATTGAAATCGTGTCTGATTGATAAGATTATTGCTACTGTACCATTTATCTGCTTTGGCTATTTTTTCCCAAATGAAATAATAGTTCAAATGCGCTTTCTCACTCAGGCATATAGGTATACTTTGGATATAAATTACCTTTTAAACACCCAATTTTACTACTATGGCAAAAGGAATTTTTGTCTTTTAACTTTAGGCAAAAACTTTACACAAATATTTGCAAGAATATCATAAATGTACTACTAATGCTAGATGAACTCAAAACCTTGACTTTTAATTGCTAATCAGTGTTTTGATAAGCTTCTGAGTCTTTATTAAATGTGTATTCATGTTTAATATACATTCTGTTTAGGCTTCAATTATTTAATTACAGGTCTTGATATGAAACTAATCATGCATATATCCATACGAAGCTTGCATACTGACAGGATAAAATCATTAAACAGTCATTACTGTAAACTGACGTTGGCCTGAAATTTTTGCAGTTAACAGGGGAGTTGATGCTTGATGAACAATCCAATTAAAACTGGCAACAAAAGACCTAAAATGTCAGCCAAATTGCTTTTTAATAGTCAATGCAGCCGTCACAAAACATAAACATTAAAGTCCCCATGGAAGCATAAAGCTTCATGGTGAAACAATTCTAGAAAATGAATAATAATTAGAGCATCTTGAGGATTCTTTTAAGAGACGTGCACTCCTTAAAAATATTTTATTGGTTAGAATCAGATGACAAAGTATGTTTCCATGAATACTTCTGTATATTTGTTATAATAATGGTTTTATTTACCATTTGACAAGTGTCATTTCTACTATCCTAAAAGTTATTTTGAAAGCATTTAATAACCCGATGACAAGATTTTGAAAAAAATTAGTAAGAAAAATATACAGTATGACCTGCTAACATCTCAAAATATAAAACTACATTGAATCCTCAGTTCCACTGAACTTTAAATGTAAAGGCAGGAAAGCCATTTGTGAGTTCCACAAATAACCCCAAAGCCATAGCCAACATTCAGACTCTTGAGGCTCTGAGTGTGCAATACTAAATATGTGACTGGATTAATCATCCAGATGTTTCCTGCTATGCAGCAGTTTGATTTTTATTTGAGGATACAAATTCAATTATTTTACTGCATTTTTCACCTTTGGTTCAGATGTTTTACACACAGAGGCCAAAATATTAGACTGCCGTGACAGATTGTCTTGTATGTTATGAACAATCCAACTTCTTCCTCTATCATTATTGCCACATCTTTCAATAGGCCAAGAAAGAAATTGTAGAGTTTTCATCTTTGTGGTACTGTGACACAAGGAAAAATATCAAATAGTTCCTAGAAGAATGTTTAAAACATCAGAGTTTTAAAAGATATGTTCATTTATTTTCTCATTCAATGTTTGATAAGCGCTTAGATAATGTTCCAACACAATGCTGACCACTCTGGGAATCTGGAGGTGAGTAATATTGGGATGGTATCCTAAACTGGGAAAATAAAAATACCACGGTCTCTATTATGCACATAAGCAGATAAAATCATGTCAGCAATCTAAGTGGTGGCTTCAGCAGACTAAATAAGCCACCACTTTCCCATTGTATGGGCCAAATACAGGCACACTATTCGGTTGAAGGTTAGACATATAAACAAACAACAGTGATACAAAGGAGACATTTATGAAAAATTCAAACCAGGAAAACAAAAAATACTTATCTCCCCCATTCACACATGAATTAGCATTCTCCTTAGCTTGCCATATATTTTATCAAAATACTTCATAGCATAGATATACATAGTAGAACCCTCAAACAGATGGTGTCCTAATACATTTATGTATTAAAATATCTGTCAATTAAATATTCCCTTCCTCTACAATCAGAGTGTAATTTTATGTGCTATGAAGGGTAAATTGACGTTTATACTTCTCCAGCTGTGGTTCCTCTGTTTTATCTGTTGAGGAAGTTAGTGCTGTGTTTTCGGAACAATTTTTAAAATCCCTCAAAGGAGTGATAGACACATTGGGACTTCAAAGTCTATTAGCTGAAACAATGAGGAGAAAACCCTATAGGAATATAAATGAAACTTTAATGGCGCCATATCAGAAAATATTAAATGACTCAACTATCCATAAAAAATTTGCTTATCTTTTAGTTTTTTTTCATCATACAATGATGACTAAAGTAAAAAGGAACAAGTCTAATATTTAGGCTATATCTCTAAACCACCATCTCATTCTATGGGAAAATAAAAATGCCACGGTCTATATTATGCACATAAGCAGATAAAATCATGTCAGCAATCTAAGTGTTGGCTTCAGCAGACTAAATAAGCCAGCTCTTTTTTCCCATTGTATGGGCTACATACAAGCATAATTTTTCTACTCCCAAATTAATATTTGAACACTTGGACATTTGGAAAAAATGAAAAAAGGTTTCAGTGTGAAAAAGAATAGATAGATCTAAAAATTCTTATAACTAAATAACATGTAATTGCTTTATGTATGTTTGCATTTGCCAAGGTAAATTCAAGCTCAGTAATATTCACTCACGTATTTAACAAAGAATCAGGTGCTTATTGTGACCTAAGCATTGTGCTGGGCACCAGGGATTCAAAGATGAATAATAAATAGACCTCACCCTCAAGCACCTCACTGCCTCACTGAGGAAATACACACAAAGAAATAATTATGATAATGTGAAGCTTCTGATAGATAACTGTAATAAGGGATGTAAGAACATAGAAAAGAGAATAGAGGTGTAAGCTACCTTACAGAGGAGGTAGCATTGCCTAGAAGAACTTGCATTCGTCCTTGAAGACTCAGCTCCACTGAGATGGGTGGGAAGAGATAGCATCCAAGCTAAGGAAGCATGTACAATACAGTACTGTAAGGCATGGAAGTACATGGCCTATGATATGGAGAGACAGGAGATAAAGCTGCTGGGGCTTATATGCCCTCCTAAGGATTTGATACTATATCTTACAGGCATGGAAGACCCATTTCATTCATTGTAATTAAGAAAAAAGTTGTGGATTCATTCATTTTGATTATTCAGTGGTAATACATATAATAAGCTATTGCTAAATTCCAGAGATATTTCAGATATCCCCACTTTATAAGAGTCAGATGTATGAATTCGAGGATATTATCTATGGTCAATGTCTCCTTCATTCCCCTGAAGATATTGAACTCAGGTAAAGATTTTCTAAGATGATTTCTTTATAAAGCATAATTAGCATTTGTTCCCACAAGAACTGGAATAAAACCACTATTGTGCTTATATAGAAACACTAATTTTTTATATAATGTTCAAGTAGAACTCTGAAAATAGGTCAAACAATGCAATTGCCTCACATAATCAATACCCAACTCTAGGATTGCCAGAAAATATATTTTTATTATACACGATTATTTTAATGTTAAAACCAATCAGATGTGGACTTTTTGGCATCATAAATTACTTTTGAGCAACTTAATGAGTTTAATAGGCAACACGGTATAGATCAGTGACTTTCAATTTATTTTTCTCACCATTTCCCTCAGAAATACATTTTACATCATAATATACAAAACTGACACAAAAGTTTCATAAAACAATTCATACCTTTACTAAATGTGATACTCTGTGATATATTCCATTCTATTTCATTTTGAAAATGCTAGACAAAATTGGTTTCATAACCCATTAATTGATCATTGCCAGACATTTGAAAAACACTGTAATAAGTAGGACAAAAGAAAACTGGATTAGAAGTCAAAAGAAAACTGGATTGGAAGTTGAAAGATTTGGTTTCTTTTACTAGTTTCTTTTTCTATCTCTGTGACCTTGGGAAAGTCAGTTAACGTCTCTGATTTGTAATATATGAAATGGGGATGATGCCTTCCATGTCTATCTCACAGACTCTTGTTGTAAGGAATAAATAAGATAATATATTTCAAAGTTCTTTGCAAACCGTAAAACACTATGTTAACAATAGGAGGTGATATCTATAAAAGGGGACTGTACTTCATTGTTATGTATTTCATGTGACTTTCCTGAACCTTCTAATCCTTCAACTTCATTGTTGAAAAATAATTTCCTTGAGGGTATCTAGTCACATGATATATATATATATATATATATATATATATATATATATGAAAATAAGTTTGACAAAGTGTTTCCCATTCTGAATAAGAGACAAAAGTGACATCAGTTCAAGTAAAGTTTACATTTTGGGCCTTTCAAAAAAGAATTTGAAATAGATCACTAAGCTTTAAACTAAAAAGAGGCTTTTTTTTTTTTACTTTATACTTTTATTCATGCAAGAATTACAAAAGAATAGAAGTAAAGGTCTTTTTTATTCATTTATTTTTTTCTCTCCCATTCCCAGCGTCCCTCCCCTCTCCCTACTCCTTCATTCCCCTACCCCATCCCTTGTATTAGCTCATCTACTGCTAAAAAGAGGCTTTTTAAAATAATAGGAAGAATGCGTGGCTTTATATTATATAATTAGCTTATATGACACATCGTGTTTGATGCATGACGCTGCTGCTAAAGTTAGCCTTTGGCAAAGATATGTCATAAACACGTTTGCAGGACTCTAATGGGAAGAAATCTATAATAGTGAAGAGGAAAGTAAGCAAGACATTCATTTGTTGAAGCAATGTTCAATAAAATATGGTTATGAACTACCTTTGTTCAGTTCTTGCCTTGCTAAAAATGCCTCGGAATTTCAGTATGATCTGAAGATGAGTTGTCCAGTTTTCTCCATTCATTCTTTCCAACAACCATTTGTTGAGTACTGACTGTGTGCCCCACTGTATGTGCTATGGTAGTCACTGCCTTTTAAAGAGTTTTATCCTCTGTTACAGAAGGTAAAATAAGTACACAAATATAAGGCACAATATTTGTCCTGTTGAGTTGCATGCCACAGATTTTCTTAGACCAGCTGAGTTGATGAGGATTTATTGTAAGTATACATGTCCAAATGAATCCAGCCCTAGAAGCTTCAGCAGCAGGAGTTTGTGAATCTTCAGCCTAGAGTTCTGCTGCTCAGATAACAGTGACTGGCCTCGTGTCTGCTTTTTGTCTGTATTTGTCTGTTCTCTTCCTGCTGCCATCTGGCTTCATGTGTTTTCAGAGGTGCTGAGGGCATAATAGGAATACAGTCACATGGAGGGCAGAAGAGAAAACTATAGCTTCTTTAGATTTCAAGGAATGCTTCATGAAAGGGCTAGCATTCATTGTCATCGGGCTTTGGAGGAACGGGATGTAAACAGAATATGGGATGAAAGGACATTCAAAGTGAAAATGTAAATGTTTTGAAATGGAGAACGCCAATTGTGTCTGTTGAACAGCAAACTTTGGCTGGAGAGCAGGTAGTAAGGGAAAGTAGACATAGCAAAAATCACGCCTTTCTAACTTCTCAAATTCTCTTTTGGGGGCAAAACTCAATTGTAAGAGGGACTTTACCCAACAAATGCAACTAGCGTAACATGGTTTCTTGTACCCTCAATGAATCCCCAACAACAACAAAAAAAAAAACAAAAAAAAAAGGAGTGTATTAAAAGAACAGTTTGCCTCTGACATACATTTTGGATTTTTATGGATTTAAGTTCATATGCATGCTCTGCATTAAGAGTAAGTGAGCATAATTGGCACTGATGAAAATGTAAATGTAAAACTTCCAACATTAGTAAATATGTACTAGGCTATATAATAGAAGCACAAAGTTTTGAATTGAACAAATGACAAGTGATTTTAGTAGCTTTCAATAAACAATTAACCATAAAAAAAAAAATAAAAAGCAAAAACTTTTGAATTTAACTGTAATTTAGTTAATCTGCATGTACAGGTGTTTTAAAATACCCAGGAGTTTTCCAAATCTAGTTGAAACAAAACATACCTCAAACATATCTTCCATTGGCCATTGCTTCAGTTTATTTGCCAGCTCCTGAAACACATTTATCACGCCATTGACAACCTTATCTAGTAAGGCATGACACTAGGCAGTGGGTGGATTGATAAAATAAAAAATTGCCTATTCTTAGAATTTGCCATTTGGTTGAGGGACAAGAGAAACCTGCACAAACACAAATATAAAGGTACCAGGGGCGAATACTTGTATTCAATTGTCACTAATTGTTTGCATAAGTCCTAATCATTGTAACACAGAAACTACTACCCAAACTCCCTCATTAGCTTCTTTGGTCCCTTGTCTTTAGTCAGATCCCTACTCCTCGGTCTGTCATGCACCCCACAGCTACACAGAGACATCTAATTGTTTCTCAAATTGAAATATCTAGCCTGGAGTTTAAAGACCATCTACCAATTGCCATCCTACCCTTATAACTCATTCGACTATGTTCATGTCTCATTTCTTTCTTTCTTTTTCTTTTTCTTTTTTTTTGAGGCAGAGTCTCACCCTGCTGCCCTGGGTAGAGTGCCATGGCTGCTAGCTCACAGCAATCTCAAACTCTTGGGCTCAGGCCATCCTGTTGCCCCAGCTTCTCCTGTAGCTAGAACTGCAGGCAGCCTCCACAATTCCCAGCTAGTTTTTTTTTTTTTTTCTATTTTTAGGAGAGACAGGGGGTCTCACTCTTGCTCAGGCTGGTCTCTAACTCCTGAGCTCAAGTGATCTACCTCCTCAATCTCCCAGAGTGCTAAGATTACAGGCATGAGCTACCACACTTGGTCTTCATTTCCCATTTCTACCTAGGCATGCTCTTCTCTGCAGGAGGCAAACTTATTTGTCACTGGAAAATACTGTCTTTTGAGGGTCTCAACATCTTAATAGAAGGCAGAGGAGCAAACAATGAATCACTGATCAAATTTGATTGCTTTTGATAAAGTAGCATGAATAAGAGCTTAAGACATAAATTTCCTGATAAACGTTGGTTCAAAGCTTAGCCAAAGCCTGCAAATTAGAGTTGTATGTTAACTAATCAAGATACATCAGCAAAAGTCTTTTCCCCTTAATTCTCCAGGAAATAGAGGGTAACTAATCCATGGTGACATGGTTGTAATAAAATTCAACAGAATCTAGTCTGTTCCAGGATAGAAAAGTATCTTCTTGTTTCTTTTGAATGCCCTCCAGAAAGAGAAGGCCACATCCAAGAGGAATAATCCAAATTAATCTCAAATCCAAGAGATAGCCATATACTTATTACCTAATTCCACTACTAGCATAGCCCTGATCACCTTATAAAGCACACATATAAACTGCTCTGAAAATATTTAATGGAGACCTGTCCTTAAGTTAAACCTAGAATATTTGTAGAGTGATTATATATGGATTAATGGATTAATGATGTGACAGTAGTACTGACAAGTATACTGAGATGAGCAGATGGGCTGCTGGGGAAAAAAAGAACTTTGTGTCTCACCATTTCTTCACTCTGACTATAAGCTTTTCAAAGATTTGGGTGTATGTATGGGTGTGTGTATGTATACATACTCATGATAATAGGATTTTGCTTCTTTGTATAATCTGGAGATTTAACATGTAATTTTTTCTGTTAATCTTCTTTCTAGAATCGTGGGTTAAGAATACTTACAAAGTAGGGAAGAATTTGCAACAATATCACAATATTTCCAAAAATGAATGGATTAGCCATCTGAAAAATAAGACTGCAACTAGGGGCACATAATATGTTTTAATTATATATATGACTGTCCCCCATGCTGCAGCACCCACCCCACCATGAGCTTTTGAGAGAAGTGACATTCACTTTAACTGTTATATCTTAGGCGTAAAACACACCTAACACTAGCAGTCTATAAACACTTGTTTAGAAATTTAAATGACCAGTTTGGAGTAGTGAAAGGTATTAAATAATCATTAGCATGTCTATAATTGTTTTGTTCTCTCTCTCTCTCTCTTTTTTTTTGAGACAGAATATCTATGTGTTGCCTATTCTAGAGTGCTGTGGCATCAGCCTAGCTCACAACAATCTCAAACTCTTGGGTTCAAGGTATCCTCCTGCCTCAGCCTCCTAAGTGCAGGCACTACAGGCATCCACCACAATACCCAGCTAACTTTTCAATTTTTGGTAGAGACGGGGTCTTACTCTTGCTTAGGCTGGTCTTGAACTCCTGAGCTCAAGCAATCCTCCTGCCTCAGTCTCCCAAAGTGCTAAGATTATAATCATGAGCCACTACACCCAGTCAGTTCCCTCTCTTTACTCCCTTTTTTTACTTTAACACTATGCCTTTCCACATACCATTCCCCAAGCTACCAAGCTACTCTATTCCCTTTCAATCAGGCCATTTCCCTTACCTGTGTATTATTCAACTTTTCTGTGTAACAATACAGACTAATCCAGGCGTCCTCAAACTTTTTAAACAGGGGGCCAATTCACTGTCCCTCAGACTGTTGGAGGGCTGGACTATAGTTTAAAAAAAAAAACAACTATGAACAAATTCCTATGCACACTGCACATATGTTATATTGAAGTAAAAAAAACAAAACGGGAACAAATACAATTCACACCAATGCATGTGGCCCATGGGCCGTAGTTTGAGGACCCCTGGTCAATCTGTTCTCTCTTTCTTTTTGAACTCTGCCATTATCTACTGGCAATAATACTTGTTCCCTGAATAATATTTGTTCCCTGCTCATTCTCATTCAGTGAATTGCATTAGTATATATATGTGCTTATCCTCTGTCCATTTTGGTTGTATGACCTTTTTTTTTTTTTTTAGAATTTTCAAAGGTGGAAACTCAGGGGACCACTGCCCACTTGTGGGGTCCTGAAGGTGACCCTGAGGGTCAGTTCCACTCAGCTTTTGTTGAAGGCTATTTGCTCATTAGCCCAAAGGGTAAGCTGAGGAAGGGAACAAACATGCCAGCAGTTTCTCTGAGCAAGCATAGCAGCTCCTATTATTTCTATAATCCTTAACCTTAAGGATCTGAGCAGTCTTGAGAAATCTGGAACGTGAGCCCTTGTGTGAGGGCAGCCTCCTGTCTGAGGTGTATGACCTTTTCTGATGACCCCCCCACTGTATCTGTTAGGGGAAGAGGAGGAAGGGTTAAAATGACAGATTAGTTTCTGTAATCTTGGAAATGAGGTTACTCAGCAAAGAGTACCATAAGTGAATCTTTTGCTCTTCTAGCTCCAACGTTTAGTGTATTTTCTGAAAGACATGATGCCGATCATTTGGTACAAAGGTGAAAAACAATTATGACCTCCTAGAGCAAAGGCATACTCATTTCAAATAACAGTGTTGTTGGTTGACCACGTGATCTTGGGAAAATAAATTTTCTGTGCCTCATTTTCCTCATCCTATATTTAAATTTACTTATGTATTGCACCAGCAACTTTATAATAACTTGGCACATCTTACAAAAAAAGAACAATGATGAGAATTCTATGTAAATGGAATAAGATTTGTACCACTCCATGTCCAAGAACGGAGAGTAATTAAATATAGTAGAAAACCATTTACTCAGAATTTCGGACACCTGATTTGTTCTAGATTAATTATATTAGAATTTAGATATCCTAATTCCAAATGAGCATAACAATTTTAAAAGCTTGTTAGCTCATAAATTATCCTATTTATATATAGTGTGAGATGCAAAGTATAGTAAGAAATGTTTCCAAATCATTTGTGCCTTAGAAAGTATGATACATAATACAGAATGCAAGATACAGTACAAAATAAGCAAGTATTTAAAATGAGGCTTAGAAGATGTTTATTTAGTGTTACTATAGCGCTCAGATGATTTGAAGGTGCTAGGTTCTAAATTGTATTCCTCCCACCCAATTTCATATTGAAGCCCTAACTACCAATGTGACAGTATTTGGAAATTGGGTCTTTAGGGGATAATTAAGTTTAGATAAGGCCATGAGGGAGGGGCCCTGGTGGTGGAATTAATTACCTTGTAAGAAGAGACATTCTTTCTCCCCACCATGTGGGGACACAGAGAGAAGGTGGCTATCTGAAAGCTAGGAATAGAGCCCTCACCATTAACCAACCATGCTGGCACTTTGAACTCAAAGCCTCCAAGCTATAAAAAAATAAATTTCTGTTGTTTAAGCTACCTTATCTGTGGTATTTTGTTGTGGCAGCCTGAATTAAGACAGTTAACTATTTATTATTTTATTTATTTAAAGATCTGGGTGGTTGATACTCACCCACAAGCACCACCTACTGTCTCAGAAATTAAATGGAGCCTGCCATTATAAAAACAAAAGAAAATCAAAAATTAAGAAGCAACAGTTGCTATAGATGAGAAGAAATCTGTGAAAGAATTCCAGAAGCATGAAGAATCAGGGCAAAAGGATGTCTCCAAACGGCAACACCAGCTCTCTAGCAATGGATACCAACTAAAAACAGAATGTTGAAATAATAGATACAGAATTCCAAATATGGATTGTAAGGACACTCAATGAAATACAAGAGAAAACAGAAAACCAACACAAAGAAACCACAAAAAAAGTCAGGAAATGAATGAAAAATTCACTAATTAAATCAAATTATTAAAGAAATAGAACTTTTGAAAATGAAAAAAAAATAATTCAAGGACATACAGAACATAGTAGAAAGTCTTAAAAATAAAGTAGACTAGGCAGAAGAAAGAATCTCAGAGCTTGAAGATAGCACATTCTAATTAAACAAGTCAAAGAACAGAAAATTAACAGGAATAAATAAAGCCTACAAAAAACATAGGATCATGTAAAGAGAATAAACTAAAAAAAAAGAAAAAGAATTACAGGCATCCCTGACAGTGAAGAAGAAAACACACAAGAGTTGGAAAACCTATTTGTGGGAATAATTGAGGAAAATTTCTTTGATCTTGCTAGAAATTTAGATATCCAGGTATAAGAAGCTCAACAAACACCTGGAATATTCATCACAAAGAGGCAAATCGCCATGACCCAATCATCAAACTGGCCAAAGTCAGCATGAAGGAGGAACTCCTCCATGCCATAAGGTGAAATCATCAAGTAAATTACAAAAGAAAGCCCATCATGCTAACTGCAGAGTTCTCAACTGAGACCTTACAAGGCACAAGGTATCTTGCAAAATGAAGTTTCTTATGTGGGGGAGAAATAAAGACCTTCCCAGACAAAGAAACACTGAGGAAATTTGTCAAGACCAGACCTGCATCATACACTGATCTGCACAATGGAAACCCACCAATGTAAAATCACCTCAAAGCTAAAGCTCAGAACCCAAATAAACTAATGGTTCAAGAGGTAAAACAAAGCAATAAGGTTTTAGCTGACAGGATGAACAGTAATGCATCCCATTTATCAATTCTTTTAATAAACATGAACAGCTTCAATTCCCCATTCAAGGGACCTAGGTGAGCGGAATGGATAAAAAAATACAAACCAAGATATAAATGTATATCTCCAGTGTTTAGTGGTTAGATACACCTGTCGTTTACTTTTACCCAATTTTCTAAATATGATCACTTGTTTTCTCTTCCCATTATATAAACCCCATTATAATTTGTCTGTTCCATCCATAATGCTTGCATTTGGCCACTGTAATGTTCCTGACCCACAGTATCACACCATTACCATGTGATTTAAGTAAAACAAATCACATTTATAATGGAATATTAAGTAAATATTCCATTCAGTGAAGGAATGGCAGGGCCTTTTCATCATGCTAAAATACACAGAACATAAACTATACCATTTTAACAAATTTTAAGTGGACAATACAGTATTATTAAATATGGGTACATTCTTGTGCAGCAGATACCTAGAACTTTGTCATCTTGAAAAAATTGAAAATTTGTACCCATGGGTTAACTGCCCCCTTTTTCCCTCCCCTCAGCTGCTGGAAACTATTCACTTTCTATTTCTAAGCATTTAACTACTTTAGATTCCTCATCTAAGTGGTATTATGTTGTCTTTGTCTTTCTGTGTCTAGCTTATTTTACTTAATATAATTTTCTCAGGACTCATCCATGTTGTTGCAAATAATAGAATTTCATTCTTTTATAAGACTGGATATGTATGTTTACACCACATCTTCTTTATTTCTCCATTAATGGACATTGAGGTTGTTTCTCTTGGCTATTGTGAGTAATGCTGCAGTGAATGTGGATATGCAAATTATCTCTTCAAGACCCTATTTTCCAGTGTTTTGGATATATACCCTGAAGTGGGATTGCTGGTTCATACAGTAGTTCTGTTTTTAATTTGCTGGGGAAACTTCATATTGTTTTCCACAGCAGGTATACTATTAGTTACATTTTTACTGACAGCGCATGAGGTTTCCAGTTTTTCCACATCCTCATCAATACTTTTTTATTTTTTTTTATTAAATCATAGCTGTGTACATTAATGCAATCAAGGAATACTTTATTTTTTGAGTTTTTTTTTATAGTGGCCATCCTCTCATTATGATTTTAATTTACATTTCCCTAATGATTAGTGATGCTGAGTATTTTTTCATATAAGTTTTGATCATTTATACATCATCTTTGGAAAAATGACTATTTAGGTCCTTTGCCCATTTCTTAATTCGGTTATTTGGAGGAGGGTTGCTGTTGATTTTTATGAGTTCTTTATATATTGTGGATATTAACTTGTTCAGTATATGGTTTGCAAATATTTCTCCCATTGATTGTCTTTTTATTCTTTTGATTATTTCTTTTTATGTACAAATGAGCAATCATTTTTAAAAAATATTTAAATATTTAAATATTAAAAAATATTCTGCCATTCAGATACTTCTATTTCTTAGACTCTTGCATAAACAAACTTCTACAGTAGGGCATTAGGGTGTTTTTATGTATGTATGTATGCATGTATTTTACATTTTCAGTTCTTTTAAATGGAGATGGTATACAAAATGATTGCATTAGCATTTTGTATTATGAAAAATACAATAATTTATGGATAAAAAATTCCCCCAAACCATAAAATGTAAAAATAACAATTCACATGCTTTTTAAAAGGCCACTTCTAATATCCACATGATTTTTAGACTTTAAACTTTGGCATATTTATAAAGCATTACATTATGAATTTGTATAATATAGCTGACTATTTGAGCTATTTTACTGAGTGAAACATGTAGTGTTACCATTTATAGTTGCTATTTGATTGACCATAATCCTAAACCATCCTCATAATTACCCATTATCATAAATCTAATGCAGTATTTTTCAAGTTTTTTAAAATCTCCCAGTATACATGAACCTATGGTTAAACTTCTGCACCAAAGTTAAATTATGTTAATCTAAAAAAAGAGTAAAAAAAAAAGATATACTTACTGTGCTTTGAACTTTTTCAAAAATAGTTTAATTAATCTTTAAAAATGTTTTTGGAACACCTAAGATCCTCTCCTTGCGCACCAGTGTGCTGCTGCACACCGGTTGAAAAATCACCCGCTTAACATGTATTTAGGGAAGGAAAATCCATACAAGTGAACCATAGTTTAAGAAGATCCTTTTTGTTTTAATAACATTTATTTGAAGCTAATTTAGTACTCTGAGTAGAGTAATCAAAATTGCGACTCGTCATAAAAAATAAGAATTTATTTTATAATCATAGTATTTCATTAGTAAATATGATTAGGCCTTAACAGGAAGAAATAAAAATACCATAACTAAGTTGCTGAAATGTCTTTTTAAGGCAAGCACCTAAAGCTATCTCTTCTGATATTTTCAGCATCAACTTGGGATAAAACAACACACCAAGTAAGTTAAAGACTGTGACTATGGATCGCATAATTATATAGGTACTACTGAAATGAGGATATTTGATACTGAGGATTAAAAGGAAACATTTAATGATGTATGCATGAGCATTTTGAATTGGGTCTACAAATAGTAACCCATTACATAGATTTCATTATAAGTTATTACATGGCTGATTCAGTATTTTATCTTCATTGGCTGCAATAAAGATAAATGGCAAGTGTTATATAAGCACAGTTGATGTAGTTTGTTTTGAAGCCCCGGAGACATAGCTAAGTGGCAGCAAATGGAGTCAGTTTAAAACTGTAGTACACAAGGCCTTGAACTGGGTTCTCCACTTCTCTGAGCCTCATGTTCTCCAACTCTAAAATGGACACAGCAGGTAATTTTAAAACACTTCATTCTCTTCAAGGAAGCAGAAATTATTCACATCCTCAGAAGACTTTGCAAATCCCACCCTCTGAACAAAAATGACAATTTTTTCCAAATATTCTGATTTCACAGAGTGCTGGTTATGTGAGCAAGAAGGTATAATGAGAGTAGAGGGCCAAAAATCATAACACTAAGAAGTAGTAAATGGAGCTGATGATCTCCACAGTGAGTGCGTAGAGATTAATAGCGTGCTTTCGTGGTACCAGTTCAGTTGATTCAAACTTTTTAGGTCAGTTATTTCATTTGGGTTATAAAAAGTCCCTAATTTGATTCTTTATTCTCCCCCCGAAAAAATAATTAGCCACATGTTTTAGGCTGACATACCCATAGCCATAGTCTCCATGATAACAGGAAACTGTGCAAATAGTTTCAGGTGGAAAGTAGGAAGAAGCCTTAACATCTGAGTAGCCTTACCTATCCCCACTTGAGCTGTTTTTCCTAGAGAGAAAAGGGATGTGTATTTCTTTTCTTCTTGCTTTACAGGGATTACCTTAACGGGAAATAGAAAACGAAGTAGTAGTGGTAGTCGTTGTCATCGTCATCATTGTCATAGTAGTAGTAGTAGCAGCAGCAACAGCAGCAGCAACATCAAATGTGAATATATGTGAATCTTCACTGACTTATTTGAAAGAAAACTGGTTTCCCAATCTAAATTCATAATGGAAACTATTGCAATATTAATTATGCTGGTAACTAACACTAACTGAGTTTATTATCACATGTACCAGGCACTATCCTCAGAACTTGACATATAATCCTGGCCTGATGTCCATACTCTTTATATATATACTCCATACTATAATTAATACACAGTGCTTTAATGAATATATTTGGATACACTGTGAGGGAAGTCATTTACTCCAAATGAGGTTGCTACACTGTTACAATGTCGATCACATATCATTAGTTTATAATGTAGATGTTGGTCTGGATGCCAGTATGATCAAGTTCCAGTTTATTCATATGCTATGCAAGTTGTACCTATACAACACCATACTTCTAAGTAGCACTCATAGTTTTTTTAGTTAGTATTCTTCTATATACTATTTTTAAATGTCTCTGAATATTCCTGGCACTTTAGCCAGTTCTCCACAACTCCTTCCCTCGTGGGGTTTGAGATACTTTGAGGGAATTCTTTGAAAGGAAGTTTTGCATGGGGTTTGGCCTTGTGAGTAAAGCATCAGATGATATTTGTGAAAGTCTTTGAGAGGTGCAGATGAAAGGCACTTTCTAAATACAAAGCACTAATGCTGTATTCATGGAAATGGTTCTTCTTCACATCCTTTGCTCTAATGTGTAAGTCCCGAGGTGTTATTGCAATAGATACTTTAGAAATGCATGTATATACCCGCAAAGCATTTAGTAGAGGGAAAAGTGCAAGTGAATACATTCAGAGCATACAAATCATGAAATAGAGACTATTATCTGAAGTAAAAGGGACTGGGAACATAGCAAGGCTAATTAATACAGAGTGTTTGTGGGGCTTGGAGGCAGAGGAAAGGATAGGAGTCAATTGCACTTCATAGTGACTCATAACTTCAATAATAGCTTCTTAGAACTGTTGGAAGAAAATAAGAAAACTGGAAATTATTTTTTTTAAAAAAAATAACTGTTTTAACTATAATGGAGAAATTTATTTATTTATTTATTGTTTGGGACAGTCTCGCTATGTCACTCCCAGTGGAGTGCCATGGCATCACAGCTTAAGTGGTGATGGGCTTAAGTGATTCTCTTGCCTCAGCCTCCCAAGTAGCTGGGACTACAGGCACCCACCACAATGCCTGGCTATTTTGTCGTTGTTGTTGTCTTTGTTGTTAACAGGCCTGGGCCGGGTTCAAACCCACCAGCCCTGGTGTACGTGGCTGGCGCCCTACCCACTGAGCGACAGGCACTGAGCGTATAATAGA
Organism: Perodicticus potto; assembly: GCA_963574655.1. Lineage (NCBI taxonomy): Eukaryota > Metazoa > Chordata > Mammalia > Primates > Lorisidae > Perodicticus > Perodicticus potto. The sequence goes on along the minus strand of CAUYRH010171511.1, from coordinate 5,623 downwards.
GAAATTTAAATAATCAAATATCATGGAGTCAGATTTGCTCTTAGGTTATTTACTAGATGCTGCCTGATTTTATGGATTTTGTTGGGCTTAATAATTGATCATTCAAGTTATAACATTTTGTGAATGCTATGTGCCAAGCATGCTACTAAGTGTTTTATGTACATGACCTCATTGAATTCTCACAGAAAACATTAAGATATGTTTATTACTACCTATATTTTACAGAAGAGGAAATAGAGGCTTGAAAGGGTTTATAGCAAACTGATACTAAATAGCAGAGCTATGATTTAAACTCACACAGGTCTGCTTCTAATTTGTCTAACACTTTGTGTCTTACTAATTTAAACAAGTTATGCACATATTATATCTCTAAGTAGGTAATTAGTAACAAAGAAATTGTTCTATACTTGATCCACCCAAGATACTCTCCTTTTTGTCATCTTCTTCTAGAGACAAGATGTTGAATAATTGATTAGCTTAATTTCTCCTTTTTTTTTTTTTTTTTGGCTTCTCTAGTATTTCTTTTGGAAGTTATAAGCAGTATGAGTCTTACTTAAAAAAAAACTATTGTTCAATACTGCATGACCCTTGACTTTTTATCCTACATACCTGTATACCTTAACCTGCAACCAACTTTTTTTTTTTTTTTTTTTTTGGCCAGTGTTTAACTTTTCTTTTTTTTACATATACATGTGTTTTTGAGGTTTCCACTTTTTGCCTTCACAGAATTTAAATGGCTTAAAATTTAATAACAATAACAATGTTTAAGATAAGGACTAGAAACAGGACTAGTCCTTAAACATTGCAAGCAACATTTTATGATTACCACTACAACTCCCTGTGATACATGATGGTCAGACCAAAACAGAATGATATATATTTAGGACTTGTATTATAAGTACAGATAAGGGAAAATTGACCTAGTGCTACCACAGCAAAAATTTGACAATCAGTAATCTGGGCATTGAGCCTGGGTGACATGACTTCCTAAATAACAGAATTACACATTACATACATAGTTAACCAATGCGGATAATACTGGGAGTTTTAAAAAGGGCAATCCCATAGTACTGTGTTCTTTTGCCCTGAGGGAGAGATGTCTTATTCAGTGTGGGCTACCAAAATTGGCAAATGGGGGCTTGTTTTCATGAAATACAAGGAAAGCAAAGGGCAACGATGTACGTGTGTTTGCATCCTAATTTTATTTCTGTCCTTTATGGTGCTTATTTGGGAGTAAAGCAAAGTGAAAATAAAGCAAATGAATCAAATCTAAGTTGTCAACATACCATCCATGAATCTAGATCACACTCTGTGGTCTAGTCTGTTGCAGATGCCCAGTATTGATACATAGAAAGGTGCTTCTGTGCACGGATTCACTCATTGATTTCAGGCATTACGAGATATCTCTTTGAGAAACTACTTCATATAAGCAATGTGTGTGTAATCTACTCTCTTTCTTGGCCTCTCACCTACAATACGTAAAATACTACATATTTCCCCTAAATACCTTTTGAATAAAGTTGTTTAAATGAGTTTAAGTAAGCATTAAGTTGCTTAAGATATTTGCTTGACAGAAACATTAATTACTACCTATATAATATTTTCTGCATTTGTAGAATTACCATCTATGTTTATTACCACAGTCTCATATACTCATTTTCTTCAACATGTTTTCATTTTTTTCTTCTGATTATACAGGCTGACTTTCTCCCCCTGAAGTGAGCTAATGTTTTAGTTTTCCTAAGGCATCTATTATATATGTTGCATTAATTTTAAGGGCGAGAGGAAGAACCTCTCTGAATTCACTGTTGTTCAAGTCATTCCAACACTATGTTAGTACATTCCAGTAATTTGCTTATTTTGATTGACATTTCACTTGATCCACTAGCAGACACATCTATATCAATATATCAGTATATTTCCTAATTGAGCTGCTTTCTCACGACTTCATTAGCCATCTTTCAGTTAATGAAGTCTCAAGTGCAATCTATGCATAGTTTGAGGCTACATGTGAAAGACATCATTACAAAAGAATTTATCAGATAACTTTTTTGTATTCTGGGTGATGTTCATCCAGAATGTTGCATTTTGTTTAGGGAACCATAAAGACCTAGTTAAATTGGAGAGAGTCCAGGGAGATAAGCAGTAATGTAATTGAAAGAATGAATCAGATTTTGAAGGAAAAATAAAATGAGTTAAATATGCATAGCTTAGCATAAGCAAAGTTTATAAAATAGACTTAGCAATAGGTCTTAATGTTAGCACTTCTCTAAACAATGGCTCTATTAAACATTCCACTAAAATACCATGTTGACAAACAAGAAGAGGAAAATTTGTAATAATGAGAGAATCAATGAATGAACATTTCAGGCAGAAAACTTTTTAGATACAGGATATGCTCACACAATGCCAAAACAGCTAGTAGGAATGTGAAAAAATTCAATCTAATAAGTTATTTGGCATCATGAAACACTCCCACCATAGCTGTCATAATTTTTTCTATAAAATAAAACTTGATTGAACTCAAACTTTAAAATTTTGAATTCATTCAAATTAATTAAATTTGCAAATACACAAAACAATAAGCTTGTATTGAATATAATTATGGGCCGTGTGTGGGAGACAAAAAGATGATTCAGACCCAGATCCTAATATAAGACAAGTACAATTAAACTTTCTCTCTCCTTCCTACAGAACTATGACTTTCCTACTCATACTTGTTAGGAGACTCCCTCACTAACCTAACAAATACCAGGCAGGAAGATTGGTGGCCGCTGGTGGAGTTCTGCCAGAAGCTATTAAGATTTCAAGTCTCAAAATTTTTGATATTGGCCCCAACACATTTGAATAACATGTACAGATGTAAAACAGATTTTTTAAGTCCCCCCGCCCCCATATCCTTATTCTCTTTCTTTGGATGGGAAAAATAAGCAAACCTTCATCACCACCATGATATGTGTAGAATCATTTTACAAGAATGTGGATATGGAAATCGCTATTAAATTGGTCTATGAGGTTGGAATTCTATCCAATTCCAGTCACTAGCTTCAATTCTATCCCTTTCTCTCCCATCCAGAAAAACATATCCAAATGCAACTCAGTGAGATTAGCACTATTGAAGGCATCACCCTGAGTCCATTCTCATCTATTCTTTTTAAAATAAATAATTAGTGAACTTCCATCCTCTGTTGTAGTAACAAATGACCGCAAAACACTGGTATGTTTTGATCCTGTAGCTGAACACTGCGGAACTACAGGGAGAGGCCAAAACATGGGTAAACCTGGAGAATCCTCTGGCTCTTGTGAATATGGCTGTAACGGTGTAGTCTCTTCCCACTGTCTCACTTAGCAGTCATGTACACGTTCAATCCCTAAGTGCAGATGCCAGGATTCCTCTCCTTTCATGCCACTAGGTGTCCACAGGTGCCCTTCCTTCCTCCAGTTGTGCTGGCAGGGAGAAGCTACAAAATACATGGAAACCTTTCTCACCAAACAGCCAGGTGATGATGGTTAGGTGGTGGTCTTCATAATCAAAACTTTTATTTCACTCTTTATTGAAAAGTTGGAGCAGGAGTGAAATCTTTCCTAGGCTTCCCTAGTTTCCCTGGTCTCCATAATTTGTTTTCTAATCCTCTGGTATTTTTTGTCTTTTGCTTTTAGTTTTCTGTACTCACTATTTAACATATGGTAATTTGAAAAACATTTTTCTTAGAACTTTAGGCACAGTGATAGTGTTTTCCTGATTCGTGCTTCATTCAAAGTTCCATTTTCATAAATAACATTACAATAATTTTTATCCATTGCTTTTTGAACAAATATAGGCTGACCATTTATAACAGTGCAATAAAAATGAAGCCCTGAGGCTCGGTGCCTGTGGCTCAACAGGCTAAGGCGCCAGCCACGTACATCTGAGCTGGCGGGTTCAAATCCAGCCTGGGCCCGCCAAACAACAATGACGGCTGCAACCAAAAAAAAAATTGGCCGGGCTTTGTGGCGGGCGCCTGTAGTCCCAGCTACTTGGGATGCAGAGGCAGGAGACTTGCTTAAGCCCAGGAATTGGAGGTTGCTGTGAGCTATGATGCCACAGCACTCTATCCAGGGTGATAGCTTGAGGCTCTGTCTCAAAAAAAAAAAAAAAAAAAAAAATGAAGCCCTGAAAATGAAAACTCTGTGAAATTCCAGAATTTCTCTTCTTAGCTAATTTATTAAATGATTCATTGCCAATTAATTCATAACCCTCCATTACCTACTCTCAAATAAATAATGAACTTGGTGATTGAAAATAATTGAAATACCTACAAACAACTTTAGTTTGAACATAAACTAAATATGAAACTTTTAAGGATCATTACTTTTTTATATTTTCTTTTTGATATACTTCACTGGCTAATAATGGAAGCCACAGCATCATTGTCAGCATAAGATAAAACAGGGCAATTATCTATTTCCTGGTTCATAGTGAGTAATGGATAATAAGAGTTGCCTTCAAGACCTTAGTGAAAAGAACTTGGCCAACCACTAATTTTAATTATTACAATATATTCATATTTAAATTTTGACATTTAAAATTCCAAATTGTACAATAAAGTTGAGGCTTTTACCCTTCCACATAGAAGAAAAATATGTACTTTTCTAAGCTATATATTGGCATCATTTTTCTTAACAGTGCCAAGCTACTTTGAAAATATAAGCAGAGATGTCTGCATCCTGTATTTTCACAGCCAAGAAAATTAGGTAGTTCAAGAAAAACAGCATTTACCACAACCTTTTTTTCCTTGATTGTAATGTCCCAAGTTGTTTGTCTTTATCTATGTCAGAGAGTTGATTGAGGCAACAAATCAGCTACTTATTGGCAGGAATATTGACTATTATGCCTAGGATTAAAGGCTAATTGTACTATGTAAAGCCAATACATTGTGCAACACAGTTGGATTCCTCTTATAACAGAGATGGGGAGAAATGGGCTGCAGGACAGCTGCTTTGTGGATTTTTATCTCATTGTTCTGCTTAAACAACAAATTGGAGAAAAGGAAAAGAGAATAATGAGACTTAGAAAATAGAAAGTTTAGACTTTCTGGAGGTAGGCCAGCACTCCCTTTGAAGATAAGCATCAATTTATGGAGAGACTAAAGTACAAATACAGTATGAATTTCAGCACCAACATATCAAAGGGTTGTAGGTGCTCCAGTGGTTACCTTTATTTCCAGTGGTTGTAACAAAGATCAACCTAACGGACAGAAATTAACAGAGCATACTATTTTACTTGCTGGTTGAGTGAAAGGACCATTCAAAGTCCTCAAAGGGATGTACGTGACAATCTCAAAGATACTTCATGGTATCCAGGGTTGCAGGAGCCATCGGGATTGCAATGATCCAGAACCAGATTGAACACATATAAGCTAAAAAACATTGTAAATTTTTTGTTAACCTTCCCATAGAGCTGTGGTTCTCAACCTTCATAATGCCTCCTAATGCCGTGACCCTTTAATACAGTTCCTCATGTTGTGGTGACCCCCAACCATAAAATTATTTTCGTTGCTACTTCATAACTGTAATTTTGCTACTGTTATGAATCGTAATGCAAATATCTGATATGCAGGATGTATTTTCGTTGTTACAAAGG